>MU912918.1:0-11267 GCA_036418165.1 Cooperia oncophora
AGGGGCTGGCTTTGGCGTGTCGTCCTCATTCTCAGACAGTTGCCCTGACATGCCCAAGCATCTGCAGCGGACATGACCTGTACATTACGTCGTACTCTTTGTTGGTATGATGCCAGCGAGAACACTTTCAAAAACTGCTTGTAAGTTCACAGTAATCCATTGCTGGATTGAACAGGGACCTTTTTCGCTCGCTTCTGTTCATTTCCCTTTCTCTTCATACTCTTCGAAGGCAGAAAGGATAAAGTCTTCGCCGTTGATGAATCCCTTTGTGGGATGCGGCACGCATTCTACTTCCATTCAGAATTCGAAGGCATAAGGCGCGTGATTTGGTACTTGCTCGAAAATGTAGCAGAGGTGCTACATAGTGGGGGAAATGAAGTTAAACGGTCAGAGACGTGCGGAAAAGCCTTTGTTCTGAACAGTATTGGACGAGCGTTCCTGAATAAGTTCCCCGTTGGCATCGTGCCAACAAGCGCTTTTATAGATGGAACTCTATAGATAGTTTAGGCATATGTACCTGTAGAAACACTTCATATCAGTTGTACTACGTAAATGAAGTGATAACAGTAATAATTTCGATATGACTGTCCGCGGCGGGCGGTTGCGATGAGTGTCTGGATCAGCGTGTTGCACCTTGGTTAGGAGGCTTCAATCGGCAACCTTAAGTTGGAAAGAGGCCCCAAAAGCGCTTTGTTGAAGGCACAAATATCTCTTTCGTACTAGGGACCCTGTACTGCCTTGCGGGTACCACTTCCTTTATAACAACATGGTGACTTCATCATAGAAAGCCACTAGCCATTGTAGTGGAAAGGTGTACTTACGGTATGCCAAACATGTTAAACTCCTGCGCTCCAATGACTGACGTTTGAAGGTCTCGCCATTCTGCGGTATTGTCACCCAGCCAGTGGCCGGCAAACCTGCCGGATGAGATGAAAGTAGACCTGGAAAACATAACATCGCTCATGTACTTTTGACTTACCCTGGAGACGTTTTTTGCCAATATAACAGCATCTAATTGTTCACCCTCGCTAGTCGCACTTACACATGCGGAAAGCGGAAGATTGCGCCAAAAAGGGAATTACACGAACGCTGACGTTTGTATAGATCTGCTTGGCAATGCCAGCGACACTCTTGCCATTAGCGAATTCTGAGGGGTTTGTGACTCTACTGCTATATATGCCTGCGACTATTGCTGCTATGTCTTGGTGTGGCTTTCTAGCCATCCGTCGATCTTTCGTTGTGAATGTCCTCCTTTTAAATGTCCTTTGTCCCTCATCTGATTTTCGACGATGCTTGCGCAACAGGTACTCATCTACATCACAGTCATATGACTCAAAGAGTTGAGCATGGAAACCGAGCAGAGCTTACCGGGGTCTGTGTCATCAGCCATGTCTGGGATGAAAACGCTAAGCTGAACTCTGTTTGGACCATCCGATCATTCATTTATTCATTTTTTTTCTATCAATTCGCAAATCGTATTCTATGTCCCCCTCCCCTCAAGGGCAGATATCCCCCCATAAACTCCAGTTTCAGCCATTACTTCTATTGAAGTCCCTCGTCTCTCTGACTCTCGAAGCTCTGCATCCTCGACCCCCTTCTCACGCACACTCTGTACGATTCGAGTGCGACGCGAAGCGTAATCGATATTTTCCCTTCTCCCAGGGAGAAGTGCAACAGAATCATCCGGGGCAGCGCCAGCCGCACGCGAGTCGCGCGGCGAATGACGCATCAGCTCACGGACGTGCATTTTCTAGCCGTATAGCTTTGCGACTTGGAGCAGTTGATTTACTACAGTGTAAATCCGCAACGTTCGTCGCACCTCGCAACGGCTCTCATCAATAATCGAAAATTTAACGATTTTTCTCGATAGCAACGCACAAAAATCGTTGGTGAATCCATAACCCAACTTCAGAATAAGCAAAAGTAAAAAGAATCCAAGATAAGGCTGTTATTGTCCCTATGCTTATGTGGCTCACATGATTCGCGCAGCCGTCAGCGTCAGCATTTAATAGATGAATGGTTAGGTTTTCCTGTAAGCTGCTGTAAAAGATGACACACCAGAGCAAATGTTAAAGACCCACAGTGATATCAGTCTTCACCGTCCCTTCAATATCCCTATCCAAACGGCCAGAAAGCGACGATTCTCCTCCATCACCGTAAGGATGTCGGGCAGGCCACGCCACCAGCTTGCATCGGAAACGATTCTGTCTACAACAGACACCCCCGGCCCACAGGTGGAGCCTACTATTACAGTCAGCACCTCCGTGCATGGAAATAGACATAAAAAGTCGTGCCTCACTTGACTTTCCCTTACTAGTGACCTTTTACTGCCCCAGATTTCGAAGTCAGGGCAAAAAATTATGCATGAAGCCTTATACCATCGACTTCGCTGAACCCGGCACCTTGACGGCACTTCAGGCGGATTCTTGTCTGAGCGGAACTAGACGAGCAATTGTCTGAGACAAGGCCTTGGTCCGGTTACTGGCAGTCTCGCTGTAAAACATTGTCAGGCAGATCAGCGCACAAAAGGGCGCAGCTCGGCGAAAACGCTCGTGTCCCTCTCATACCGTTCACATTCTTGACTGCCTTAACACCCTAGTGAATGTTATATTGGCGCTCCATAAGAGTCAAACTACTTCTCGAGGTCAACCAAACTAGTTCTCGGGGTCAATTTTCAGTCTGAACTATTTTGAAAAAAAAGCAGATGGAACAGTCTGATCTTTAGGGAGTGGAGAGCAGGGGGTTCCCCATCTTTTTTTTCCAGGAAAGGATAAAGATTGTCCGCTAAAAGTTGCACTGTCAAACAAATTTGTTTTTATTTTAACGAGTCTTCAATGAATTCTCATGCAAAGAATGGCGTACGATTGCCTCACCGAGAAATAACAGCCCCTCTCTTTCCGGTTGCTGCATGTTGCGCCTGTTGCGTCGCTCTCGCCTCACTCCAGCCGTAGAGATTCTTGAGATTGTAGAATCGTTGCTTACCATCTGCTTGTACGCCCAACATGCACATGTTTTTGAGGCCAGGTATGCTCCCTAAAACTGACATCTGTTGAGATTTGGTCTAGACTGACGTCTAGACTCTAGACGTCGGCCTAGAGGGGGGAGGGTATTTTTTGGCTAATTGCTAAGTTGATGATTAAGTACATGCGTCTCACTTACAGTGCCTTGTAACAACTACTGTAGCTGCAAGAAGAAGGAACGCGTGGCTTTGAGTTACAGGTCGGTACTATTTGGCCCCATTAAGCCGATCTGCGACTTTTGCTGTCGTACTAACCTGCCCATAGTTATAGACGGCATGTGTTTTATACGGTGGCATATCCCATTGACCGTCTGTGCTGTTCATCGGACACATGAGCGGCTCATCGTCTGGATGATCCTCACTGCCAAAATACCACGGATTCGCTTCGTTGGTGCCAAAATTAGCCGGCTCGTTCATATCGATCCAAATACCGTCGTAAGGCACCTAAAGTGAAAAGAGTCCCGCTTAGATGACAAGTTGTTGGTGGTTAGTATTATGATTTTCTAGAATGAACTCTCATTCAAAAGAGGTTTGGACTACCTGCTGCTGATAAGTAGCAAATTCTTGAATCCACCAGTTCTGTGTGGCATTGGTTGGGTCAAAAAAGTCAGGAAAAGCGACGTGACGGTCTGGCCACACCACTCCAAGCATGATCTTAGTGTCTTTAACCAGTGGGTATTTGTCCTGTAACCAGTTCGTCATTACTACAGCCTCACTACAACTTCTATAGAAGAACAACATCACAATATCTCTTAATTTTGGAAGATGCACGTAACGCTTCCTTTCAGAGCTCGGTCCCGGATAATCAATAAATTGGTTGAGGAAATTTTTTTGCTCATTTTTCCTTTCGAAAATACTACTTCTTTAGAACATTGGTAATACACATCGTTTGAAACGGTATGATCCGGTTCACAAAGCACTATTAAACCTTCTGGCGCTGTTTGTCCTCATTGCCCAAATCTTCCGAAATCAAACTAGTTTTTTGTTAATCAGCGTTTTCTACAAAGGCAGATTTGGCTAAAAACATTGTCTCCAGAACGTTGACCCACTGAACACAAATATCAGATTTGCTCGGCCCGCGAAGACCATCGGCTGCCGAAGAGTCGGAAACCTAGGCATCGGGTGGCCGGCGCCAAAAAATATCCAGAACCAACCAGACTCGCTAGAAAAGCGATTTTGACCTCGTGAACATGGAGGTCACTTTTGCATGGCACGAAACCGCCTGGCCCTCGCGTTAAGGCGACGGCACCTAAGCCTGTTTCGACTCCAGTGCAAGTACAGTACCCACCGTAAGTGTTCAAAAATTTACGAAAAAAACGCCGATCCGCGTTTTTTTCGTTTTTTCGTTATAGAGCTGTTCTTTTTGATTTTTTGTATGGATACCCATATATTATTAGAATCAGCTCGCCGAGCTCTATCCGAGGGTATGCTCATATTCTACGAAATTGGTTTTTTGCTGGCGCCATTTTGGCGCCACTTGGCGCCACTACTTTTCCCAACAAAGTCTGTATAAACTCGATTACTGGGGCTACTCAAAGCCCTGTTTACGAAAATGACATTCATTTCTCGCCGTGGCGCCATTTGGCGCCATTAGGTGCCAATTTCGCGCCACTTGCGCCACTTTGGCGACACGACCTTTCTCAAAAAAATCTGTATAAACTTGCATAATGGGGTTTCTCGGTGCCCTGATCACAAATGTAACATCCACTTCCAGGCCATATCGCCGTTCTGTGCCATTTGGTGCGAATTTGGCTCCACTTACTTTTTTCAAAAGCAAAATCTTGTAAATCCCGCAGGCCTGGTTGTGGGATGGTCACTGATTCGTCTTTTGCAGAGCATACATATAAATCACGAGCTTGCGGCGCTGGCGGCTCTGCGCTCACCATAGCCGCAAGCTCACGTGATTTATGTTTGCTCTGCAAAAGACGATCACGTGACCATTCCACAAACCAGGCTGCGGGTTTACAAAGATTTTGCTGAAAAAAGTAGTGGAGCCAAATTGGCACCAAATGGCACAGAACGGCGCCATGGCCTGGAATGGATGTTACATTTGTGATCAGGGCACCGAGAAACCCCATTATGCAAGTTTATACAGATTTTTTTGAGAAAGTCGTGTCGCCAAAGTGGCGCAAGTGGCGCGAAATTGGCACCTAATGGCGCCAAATGGCGCCACGGCGAGAAATGAATGTCATTTTCGTAAACAGGGCTTTGAGTAGCCCCAGTAATCGAATTTATACAGACTTTGTTGGGAAAAGTAGTGGCGCCAAGTGGCGCCAAAATGGCGCCAGCAAAAAACCAATTTCGTAGAATATGAGCATACCCTCGGATAGAGCTCGGCGAGCTGATTCTAATAATATATGGGTATCCATACAAAAAATCAAAAAGAACAGCTCTATAACGAAAAAACGAAAAAAACGCGGATCGGCGTTTTTTTCGTAAATTTTTGAACACTTACGGTGGTCTATATATATATATATATAACATGAGGCATCTCATAGGGTAACATCACGCAGTGAGCAGATAGAAAACATGAATGTATGAAAAAAAATCAAATGCCTAAATGTTAGAGGGGAAATCAGTGAATTGAGTTGAAACGGAAGTCATCATGATTCTAGGTATTGGCTGAGGTACTTTTTAAATGCTGAAAGACTGGGTGGAATACTTTTCTTCTTGCTCAACTCAAGAAACCACGAATAGACTCGATTGATGAAGAAGTTGGAACGACAACTAAGCCTGGTCCTATGAAGGAGTAGTTTAATGGTACTACCCCGTGTAACGGATGCCCTAGCATTACAGAACGTGTTAAGATGCAAAGCAGAAGGACCGTAGAGAATTTTATGAAACATTAGTAAGTCAAACTTTTTTCTACGCCAACTGAGAGGCCGGAGGCCAAAGTTGGCATTTCTGGTAGAGGCAGAAGGTATGCCATCATAAAGAAAGCCAACCACTCTGATCATGAGTTTCCTTGTATAGCTATTCTGGACATTTTCAATCAAGTCGATGGTCTTGCGTCTATGTGGATTGAATATTACGGTACCGTATTCGATTAAGGGTCTAACATAGGATTTATACACCTGAAGGAGAATGGAGGGGTTTTTGGTGGTTTTGGTTTTTGTACATAGGACCGACTCCAGCAGCTTTTGGGTGGAGTGGTATGCCAGGGCAGTCGAAGACGTTTGGCGAAACAAGATATCTCGCTTTCTGGATGCTTGGATAATGGCTCTTTCCTTCACCAAAGGTTAGTCTTAACAGAGGAGGTGATCACTATCTCGCGAAAAGGGTGCGCACGAACGGAAGAGCAAACCGTGCTGTCACGTGTTCTTCAGTTTCCCTCATCCAACTCCCTTAGCACCCAAGGCGAATGTAATATAAGTGTTCGCGAAGACAACTTCTCCCAGGATACAGAAATGGACGGTATGCTGTGCTTTTGAGACTAATTTCGTGAAATTCTTTCACTTCGAAGATCCTACAAGGGAAGGATGGTAGGTTGAAGTGCCATTTGAAACGGGATGTATGTCTACTAGAGGCCTTGCGACGGGGATTACGCAACCGTCTTCCATATCTGCTGTAGGCCTCCCAGAACAAATTTACGGCGCAAGCGTAACAAAGTTACCATGTAGGTTCTCCTCTTTAGGCGAAGCATACTCCCTATCGATGCGAATTAGAGGTTTATGCGTGGCCGAATTTGTACATCGTAGGTCTCACGAATGTACGGTCGAGGGTTTGGATCCTTGATGTGCGTGCTCTTTTGCATTTTTTTCAAACGGTGTCTGTGCACTCGAAGGCATCTAACCATAAACTTTGTACTTGGTTTTGAGGAGCTTATTTTTTTTCAACAAACATGCACTGCAACAATGAGTTTGCTCTGAAACAATGGCTTTTGCCCCAAAAGAAATGGCTGGACCCTACATCACACGAACAGTACCCGCCGTAAGTGTTCAAAAAATTACGAAAAAAAACGCCGATCCGCGTTTTTTTTTTTTTCGTTATAGAGCTGTTCCTGTTGACTTTTTGTATGGATACCCATATATGGCTAGAATCAGCTCGCCGAGCTGTATCCGAGGGTATGCTCATATTCTACGACATTGGGTTTTGGCCGGCGCCGTTTGGCGCCATTTGGCGCCTTTGGCGACACCTCAGCGCCACAACTTTTCTCAACAACATCTGTATAAACTTGCTTACTGGGGCTATTCAGTGCCCTGTTCACGATAGTGGCATTCATTTCTAGCCGTGGCGCCATTAGGTGCCAATTTGGCGCCACTGAGCGCCAGTTCGGCGACACGACCTTGCCAAAAAATCTGTATAAACTTGCATAATGGGGTTTATCGGTGCCCTGATCTTGAAAGTAACATTCATTCCTAGCCATGGCGCCGTTCGGTGCCATTTGGTGCCGAATTTGACGCCACTACTTTTTTCACCAAAATCTTTATAAACTCGCAGCCTGGTTTGTGGAATGGTCACGTGATCGTCACTTGCAGAGCATACAAAAATCACGTGAGCTGTGTTGGTCTGCTGTTGCGAACTGCTTTGACGCCGGCGGTAAACAGGTGCCAAGCGCACAAGATTTTCGTATGCACGCAGTGAGACCACTCTAGTTGATTTGGTGATCTGAGGTATCTTTTGGCCGACTCTTGACTCCTGATTTCCTTGAAGTTCCCTCCATCAATTACACTGATGCAGAGTCCGATCAATATGCCTTGGTCGGCTCAGACTGTATGTATTAGGTTGTCCGGAAAGTTCTCAGCGTTTTGGGTGTTTCACTTTAAACGATCGTAACTTTTTTAATACTCATCGGATTTAATCGAAATAGGCACCATTCGAATCAGCACACTTTTGCCAATGTGACAGCAGTCGAGAAATCCCATCAAAGTAAAAACTGGGTGGTCGAAAATTCACGAAATCCACTAAGGCTTTTTTGCCTGGTCCTGATTGATGAAGTATTTTCCAGCAATAGTCGTTGGCGAAAGGTCTGAAGAATATGGCGGTTGAGGTAGAACTTCAACCCCAATTCGTTCAATTTATGGATAGTGATTTGTGAAACGTGTGGGCGGGCGTTGTCATGCAAAGGAATCGGACCCTTTCTTTTGATAAGTGTTGGCTGCATCTGACAAAATTTTCGGTACAATTCGTCGATTTCTTCACAGTAGGGTTCTGCTGTGATGGTTTGGCCTGGTGATAAAAAGTTATAGTGGATCACACCAGCCGATGACCACCAAGCCGTGACCAGAATCTTTTTTCGTGAGGATTCGGCTTTGGAAATTGCCTCAGGTCCGCCGGCATCCAACCACTGTCCGAAACGTCTCCTGTTATCATACATGACCCATTTTTCATCACAGGTGACAATTCGGCCAAAAACAGGTCGTTTCTGCTGCGCAAAAGCAATGCAGAAGGAACCTCGAGACGTGCCGATTCCTGCCGGTCACTCCGATTGTGGGGCACCCAATTGTCGAGTTTTTTCACCTTCCCAATGCGTTCCAGACCATCTGCAACAGTGATTTGCCAAGGCCTAGCTCTTCAGTGGATTTGCCAAGGCCTAGCTCTTCTGCTATCTCTCGAACTGTTTGGGATGGGTCAGCCTCCAAAATCCCCCTAAAATCCTCGTCAGATATTGCTTTAGGTCGACCGCTATGAGGTTCATCTTCAAGGCTGAAATCTCCAGAACGAAATTTGTTGAGCCATTGCCGCACAGTGCTTTCTCTAGCACTATTGGGCCCCCACACCTGGTTAATTTGTTGAGCTGTTTCGATTGCGGATTTTTATAGTCGAAGAAAAAATCGTCCGAAGTGCTCTTTTCACATGCTTGAAAAAATCTTGAAAAAAGGGGGTTTATCAAGCAATGGTGAAACGGCAATTATACCATCAGATAGCGCAAGAAATTCTCTACAGGATGTGCTACTGAGAAGCAAGGCAGAATGAGTTTTTAATCAGCAGTGAATGTACAAAAAATAGGTGCACAAAACGCTGAGAACTTTCCGGACAACCTAATATTATAATGGCCACGTGAATGTGAACCTTAGACATGCAGTAATCACGTGAACAAGCGGCTATGGTGAGCGCATAACCGCCTGCGCCGCGAAGCTCACGTGATTTTTGTATGCTCTGCAAATGACGATCACGTGACCATTCCACAAACCAGGCTGCGAGTTTATAAAGATTTTGGTGAAAAAAGTAGTGGCGTCCAAATCGGCACCAAATGGCACCGAACGGCGCCATGGCTAGGAATGAATGTTACTTTCAAGATCAGGGCACCGAGAAACCCCATTATGCAAGTTTATACAGATTTTTTGGCAAGGTCGTGTCGCCGAACTGGCGCTCAGTGGCGCCAAATTGGCACCTAATGGCGCCAAATGGCGCCACGGCTAGAAATGAATGCCACTTCGTGAACAGGGCACTGAATAGCCCCAGTAAGCAAGTTTATACAGATGTTGTTGAGAAAAGTTGTGGCGCTGAGGTGTCGCCAAAAGGCGCCAAATGGCGCCAAACGGCGCCGGCCAAAACCCAATGTCGCAGAATATGAGCATACCCTCGGATACAGCTCGGCGAGCTGATTCTAGCCATATATGGGTATCCATACAAAAAGTCAACAGGAACAGCTCTATAACGAAAAACGAAAAAAACGCGGATTAGCGTTTTTTTCGTAATTTTTTGAACACTTACGGCGGGTACTGTAGTTGTGCACAAAGACGAGACTTACTTAGTAAGCCTTCCCGACGGCGTGGGGTTGACGCGGCAATCTTGCCGGAGAGCGCGGAAACCCTTTGTTACCACTCACACGATGTTGAAAGATGTTCTGTCCCAACTCAACTTTTAGCAGGTGCTCACACCTGCTAAAAGCCTCCGGATCGTAAGACAATTCCACGAGCATTAACGAGAAAGGTGCAAAGTCATTGACAGCTTCGCCTCAATTCTCCGTCAGGCAATGTATGACGACTCTTTGTAGATTGCGAAGAAAACAATAGAGTTGTAGACGATGCAATGGACCCCTTGTGGACGTGTGACGATTACGGTGATGAATTCATTGAACTGTGCGGGAGTAGAGCCTCTTTAATGATACGGAAGTCTCACGAGGAAAAGTATAGGCCTGTATGTGTTCTTTCCCGATTTGATAGGTCATTGTGACATTGCAAACTATAACGATCTTCTCTTCAGTCAATGCTCTCACTGAAAAAAAAAACTTTGTCTCTACCAGTCGTACTGAAGTGCGATTATGGTTCATCTATATACAGGGGGGGCCAAAAAAAAGTCATTTTGCCTCCATGACTTTCAAGGCGCTATAAGTTACA
Organism: Cooperia oncophora; assembly: GCA_036418165.1. NCBI lineage: Eukaryota > Metazoa > Nematoda > Chromadorea > Rhabditida > Trichostrongylidae > Cooperia > Cooperia oncophora. Next base: position 10,303 of record MU912918.1, read on the forward strand.
CTTTATTAAATTTTTATCGGACATTTTTACTACCATATTAAAGAGCACATTAAATACTATAATGATACTCCGCCACAGCCTTCTGGAGGAGCGCCATCGAGAGATTCGGCCGCGCGAAAGTGAGTGGGTACCGGAGTTGAGCGAGATCGTTGATTTCTCCGCCACTGTAGACCACCCTGTTGAGCTCCGCCCGAACTAGGTAATTGAGTGGGTTCAGGTCAGGGGACATATTTCAATATTACATCTTCATCAGGTACGAAACGCCCTTCCATTCGAAGTAGGCGGGAGTTTTTCCAAAACCCTTCGATTCCATGTGGTGGCCCAAACCTGTAGCAGCACAAGGTCTCCAAGAAGGTACGGGCGACCACATGTAGGGAGGATATCCTTCTCGAGTTACTTGATGTAACCGCCAGCGCTCACCTTCAGTCGGGGTCTACAAAGAAAATATCGGTCTTCCCATTCCAGGTACGGCCGGTCCACACCATCAACCCGCGCCTTGGTGAATGGGGTGAAGATGATGTCCTGGACCGTAGCGACGTTGCCGGAGCTGCTCGATGTTTGAGGTCTTGCAGATCAAGAGTACTGGTCTCCAGGTAGCTATCCATGGGTGATTCCATTCAAGAAGTTCCGCAGCTGTTTGGAGGCCACGTGAATTCCAAAGGCGTTCTCCACTCAGGCCGCGACTGGAGATGACTTCATATTTTGGTGTACATGAAGGTGATGGGCGAGAGCCAGCTCCTGCTTATAGAGGAACATCTTGGGTATCTTCCGCCCTGGTACTCATATCCACTTCCTCTGTCTGGGCTGCGAAAACTTCGCTCATATGTGACTCGGCCGGAATGACTTTTTTTGCCCCCCCCCTGTATGTATATAAAAAGCAAGAAGAAATGAAGCGGCCAAGGGGATCCTCCATGAAGTCGTCCACAGTAGCCCTATTAATTCAGAAAAATGATGTCATGACAATA
>MU912918.1:22945-37168 GCA_036418165.1 Cooperia oncophora
CCCGTCGTCTCTCTGCTTCTGCCTGCTGCAGCCTCTGCTTCACCACTTCACCACCGGTTTCCCCTAACGACAGGCGCTGGGGAAAAGGGGAGAATGCCGATCATACTCTGCACTCTACTCTGTTCTTTCAAAACGTGCGCCAGTATGAACCTAGGGCGACGAGGACCAGAGGGACGAGGGACAACAGTAAGGATGACGGCAGAAAGTGGTGATTCCGAGAGATATCTCCCCTCGTGGGGATGTAAAGCTACGCCCCCAGGAGTTGATTGATGCCGACCTGCTTTTCCATTATCCCATACAATTGCCTTGGTCTCTTATCCATCTATTTTCCCCAAAGCGATCGATACGTGGTCTTGGCGCGCATTCTCTCGTTTCCCCACGCTCCTAATTTCCACATAAAGTGGCCTTGGTGTTAGCTGGGTGACAAGTTCCAGGATAGTTTACAAGACAATTAATAAGATTTACCTGCAGGCTATCAGCAGAAACGGAGGGGTTTCGTGGGAGACCAACAGGAGGGTCGTACCTGAAGCGACAAAAGTACCGTTTCACTACCATCCACAGTTTTTTATTTATGAGAAGGAACGACTACCTTCCATCCACGAATATTTTCACGTTCAAAGTTTTCCCAAAAGTGTCAGTTTTTAATTGAATGTGATCGATGTCGTCTCCCCATGGATTCCTTGGACCGTTGTTTTTCTTCAGTGTAATTACCTGTAAGCCAAAATTTCTATGAAACCCTGAAGACATGTAAGCCGAGCGGAAAAGGAGGGACGTTGGATGCGTTAGTTGAGAGCTGAGAGCAATTAGCGGCCCAAGACTTCTGATGGTAGTCTAGGAAGGGGAACGAAAGAGACTTTGTTGTTAGTGAAAAATGTGCAGAAAGCGTTATCACTCACCGAACCTGAAGAAGACACATTGACGTAGCCGATGCCCTTCTTCATGAAACACCATGGTATTGTCTTCTAAAAGAGTAAATGTTTGAATGTAAGGATTTCCTGTAGAACTCCTGCCTTTGCAAAATTCCTGCCTACATCCTGATCCGGTGGCGGTAACCATGTGCAGTTTCTAGCTTCACAATTCTGCTGATTGGCGTCCGGTTCGGGATGGCAGTCCATACGCACATTATCAGCTCGGAGGCTGCTGGTGATGACAGCCATGAGCAGCGGTAAGAACCGCATCCTGAACCCGGTTGGGATGTAATATCAACCATCAGGTATTTTCGGGGAACTGTTGAAAAAGAATGGAAAATGGTGAGATAGCTGGATGACGGTTTGTCAGCGCAAATTCATTGAAAAGTATTTTGTTCACGAGAGATGCTAATACCACGCTTATATTTCTAATCACAGCTGTAAGAATAAATGAGAAAAAAAGAGGAAGAAACATTTCATGAACGAACATTCCCTTGTGTTCGCCCAGAAATGGACAGATTGTTTATAATCTACGCTTATGTGCCCTTTATCACATGCAACTTTTCAACAAGGGTTATAAAATAGTCTCTATCACATTATCCGTTGCGCGATGCATCAAAAAACTACTTCATAGGAAGTTTCGAATTCTTTCGTAGGTCCGCATGGAATTGAATCAACTCTTAAAGATAAGCATCGCGGTTGTATGTATTATATTGTGGGTCAGTTATAAACTTATAGCAGCTAAATGACCTTAAGGGAAAGAAAAGCAGAAAAAAATTATGGGAAACACTCTAAGGACCTGGCCGCCTCTCTAGACGAGTTCTCTGGTCCTGCTCCTTCGGTGCTGCAAAGCGATATCCTGCCGCCTCTGACTCACTACATGTTTACTGGCGCCATCTTGTTAATACCAACCCACAGTTTAAAAAAACGAGGAACACGGTGCAAAAAATGAATTCGTGCCAGAAAATAGCATATGAGTTCTGATGGGCGGGACAAGTAGACAATCGTCACCCCCTACGCGTCTTGGTTACTTACTGTGAAGTGAGTACGCTTAGAGATTGAGGACCAGACCACTTGCGTAAGGAAGGGGTCCTGCAAGTGCGTAGGGCTGCTTGATGTCCCGTAACGGCATCCCGATCTCTCCTGTTGAGGTTCTACCAGGAAGAAAGTGTTGACATGAGTTCATCATCTTCACATGCGGCTGGCTGGCTATCCATTTGCCGCAGGCAGCACGTGACATCGCTGGTCACTCTCACTAGCGTGACAACTCACAGTGGTCATCACATGCCTGACCAGGGCACATCATTAGTTGGAGATTTTGGTCGAGTGCGTACATACGACCCCCTTCCCTTTTTTAAGAGGATTGGTACGACCCCTACGACCCCTTCCCCTGGTTCCCTCCTCATCGAGCGGTCGAGTGGGTGGGGGGAGGTGGGGGGAGGAGTCGTTGTTTCTATGCTGTATCAAAAAGGAAATGGAAAAGAAAAGCGTTAAGCTTCATCCACCTTTCCTTGAGTCAAAACAAACTCTAGTACCTGAGTCAATTGCAATTAAAAGGAAAAAAACAGGAAATTAAGCCAATTCCTCCTAAAGCACTGGAGCGGTCCAAGTAATAGCGTGGGGCGCGCTCTGACGCGTACCGACGATCGCGGTGATCGCCACTGCTGTCGCAGAAGTATGAACGCTGCCTAAGCCTAGCCTATTTGTGCTTTCGAAACCTTTCGCAGCTGGCGTGCCATTGAGACACGTTTGATGCTGCTTGCACTTTCTTTAATATGAAATCAAACTTGACTGGGTGCTCTATGGCAGGATCAATAGAAGATCAGTGAGAAAAAAAAACGTTGCTTGTTTTTTACTCGACTCTATATGTATTACCATACTTACTATATGTTAACTAGAAGTTGTCTCTCTACTAGTTTGTCGGTGCTGACCTACATCTCTCAGAAGGCCAAGGAAGCCAAATACCACCCCACCCCTTCATAGCGTCCCTGAAACAAGAAAAATCAACTATCGAAAAAAAAATTTTTCTCACTTCAGATACGACCCCCTTCCTTCCCTGCACCCCAGCGACCAAATACGAACCCCCCCCCTTTGTTGGGAATCCCCAAAGATGAGGTACCCTGCACCGACCGCTACAGCGATCAAGCAGTTAGCCATGGAGCACGAGTTGGTCGCAGTCGTCCGAATCCAAATCGCACGACTTGTCAGCTGGGCCACGGTTAAAATTGCGCGGACTTTGTTCGATGAAAATTTTGGTATTCTCTCCCCAAATATTTCAGATAAGAGGAATAAGAGTATAGCAGCTTAGCGGTGAGATGAAAAAGCGAAATATCAGCGGTCGCCACAAGTTCTTAATGGCGGTGGATGATAACGGGACTAACAGCTCAGTCTCATGACCACCGGCAATTAGAGAGATCGGGAAAACTGATTGTATAGGAAATGTTCGAGTTAAACTGTGAATACCTATATAGAGACGGTCTCAGACTGGAGTGTCAGTGTTTCCGACGGGATCTTTACTACAGATCAGCCATGCAAGTAACTTGTCGCGTGGCCAATGTTAGGTGTGGTCCAGCGCTGTCTTGGTCGGAAACCTCAGTCGGGGCGATTTTGTTCAATCGCGTGTTTCAAACTATCCTGTTGAGAGCAACCTTTTTCACCGACTGTATGTAATGTTATGACGCACCAGCTCACATGAATAATACCTCACAAAGGCTACTAGCAATAGAGTATACCTTCTTTTACACGGACTGGGGTAGTCCATGGCGATCCATCCGAATAACCTCACAACCCGTTCCCGCTCTGCGTCTCTGTGGGCAACCCATTTCGCTTTTCTTTTATCTTACAGTCCCAGGGGCAGAGCGGGGGGGGAGGTGATTTTCATTACGTTTCGGCATCGAGTCGCCGATGAAAATACGATCCAACTGACGGAACTGTTTTAATTTGTGAAGTACCCAAAAGTCAGAGTCGAGCCACGAATATGTCTATCAGATGGTGGAGGGAGGGTCCCTGGGGTGAAAGTTTTATCATAATTTTGTCATCGTAAACCATAAAAGGATGACTGCAGCTTCGACCTCCAAAAAATCCCGTCAAAAATTCATGCAACTTCCAGGCACTGTTCCTCATGCCACCAGTTATCTTTTTCCGGTTATTAAACAGCATTTTCGTCCTGTTTTCAATGAAAAAAATCAAGTGCTAAAATGCTGGTTCTGTAGGTTCGTACCAGTCCTATGCAATTTCAATTTTACGTATGCTGACAAATCGAAATAAATACACTAGAACCGGATATTCACGAAACATATAACTTCCAAAAGTTACTTCTCTATGAGACAGTTACCATTCCATAAGGCAAGGATTTTTCGCACAACACACAGCAAGAAGAATGCAAGAAAAGGAGTTTGGAGAAGTTGGAAGAGACGTCGTCCCACCAACATGAGGTTGGGTTTGGCAGGCGCCCTCTGCTGATAAGATAGCGCTTATTTTTATGCAGCAAAGAACAATATTTCGTCGTTTGTGTACATGAGGAAGCAGAAGCTTTGCAAGAACGTCCGAGCTGATTTCTGTGTTATATCGCTTATGATTAGAACTAGAACGGCCACGTTCACCTTCCTACGGCGACATGGGGTCTGGAAATATCCTCAGTAGAGTAGAGCTGATAGTTGTAAGAGTAACGAGGATCGTGAGTGGTAGAATAACTCATAGTAATGGCGATAGTTTACAATATTCAGTCATAAGAGTTATAGAGGACTGATAAATTCAAAGCCATTCTTCGATATCATCGAAAATAGTTTTGAATTTGCTGTCGAGAGTGGAACGGGGACGCTTATTTTCCGATGAACTGGCTGTGTACTTAATTTAAACGTGGCAACAGCTGATTTTCGGGACAAATGTAATGCTGTCTTTGTTCAAAACAAAGCTGGAACGATTGTTTTCCGAATGGAAACATCTTACGAGAAACGCATTCTGTCCTGTGTTCTAGTGAGGCACGCAGCTGCGCCCTCCCCATCTCGTGATTAAGAAATGTAGGTGTTAAAACTTCCGGGTTGGAGATAGAGAGTCAACACTGACAGGCAGTGACTCCCAATACCCCAAGCTCATGGAGCAGGCACGAATCGTTCAGTAATGACGGTTCTCGGAAAATATGGCACAGGGTCGAAAAAAAGCAAAGAACAGAAACTGGACAAACATTTTATCGTGTGTTGGAGCAGGATGTTCACCCGGTGCGATGAGCAGCTGTTTATGTTGCAACTGAAGGGCATCGATCGCATACTTTGTGATTCATATTTCGGAGTCAGCCATGAGTAAACCCTGTGTTCAGATTCCTTACTCTACCTCTGCTGTTTTCCGTAATGGTCCTCTGAACGCACAATGAACTAGTGGGTATCCTGTTATTTTTCGCGACGGTTGTGGTGACAGTGTTTTTGCACACGAGACTCGTCAACCTTTAGTTTCGAGGATTGTGGGTGTAAGATTTACCTTCACTGCAAAGTTTTCTCATGTACACGCGCGCTATTCATGGGGGATGTATGCAGCCTGTTCAATGAGGGGCTCGAGCAGTGCACATCATTGTTGGGGATTCCCCAACAGGGGGTCGTATTTGGCCGAGAGGGGAGGGGGGTCGTAATGAGTGCGGTAGCCAGTAACGAGCAGCGCAAAGGTGTCAATGTGCTGAGTCCTGCGTAGCGAAACTTGCTTTGTAGAGAATCCGGGGCGCTGTTCGTCGACGAGGGGCATTTTGTACTATCATTGCTTCCTCAGTTCCGGTTTACATGTCTCACTCTGGCGAAACCTGTGAACTCTTGTGAAGCTGGAACAAGGTAGTCAAGCCATCATGTTAAAACCTGTCAACTCGAGAAGAGGCTGTCTAGATAGGCCGCCACGTCGATGGGAAGTAGCAAAAGTTAAAAATGCCCTCCGTCGACAAACTGCGCCGAATCCGGATATGTAAAAAAAACAGTACAAAACTTTCTTTGATTGAACTAATCAGAAATACTGGAAATATTAATAAGTCGACATCATCTCGTAAGTAGGTATATGGCTAAACAGTACAACTCATACCGTGGTCCACTGCGGATGATCGCGCGTGGCGCTGAGCCAGCCTGTCGTTTTTTCTTACGACGAACGACAGGACTACCATATCGTTCGTATCAGGCGTTTTCCAGCAGTTGGTCTCCTTTCTTTTATCCTTTTCCTTTATCAAATTCAGCAATTGGCGGAGCACAGATCTGGCGGCGTCGGACACGGACACGCCCCATCATCCGCAACGGACAACACTGTAAACAAGTGCGTAGGTTGGCCATGGAACTCCCTGAATCCTGTAAACACATCTGCTCGTGTAGACAGGCATTGCGTGGAACTTGCACCATCCCACTCTGCGTGGGAGCCTAGCATGGCGCATCCACAAATGAAGCTAATGGGCGCTAAAACACCTACTGCTTGCTCCTATTCCACGAAGGGATGCATTCCAGATGCATTTCTGGATATCCGAGTACGCTCGCTTGAAACGGTACACAGAAAACGGATTTTTCGAGCAGCTCGGAGTGCTCCCTAACAAATCCCCAACGCAATTATCTCATGAATCCCGGAAACTTCAGAAAAAGTTTAAGTAGTTTTTGGAAAGAGCAAATCTTCTAGATTCGATACCGGTTTCAGAATTGCGAAACCGTTGAGTTTCTAGGAAAATATCTTCGTTCAAACAAGGACAGTTTGCTTGCATCCCCAGTAGATCCAGAATGCAAATTTAAGAATCAGCACGTTCGCTATTTCACATCCTCGTATTCATTGCTTCACAAAAGTTGACAGGTATTCCTCCAAACTTTGAGTGGTATCACTTTATGCCTTTACAACTTAGAGCCGTCATATAGGTATGCCTAGCTCGAGCTCAAAAAAAAACAAACAGTGAAAAACTCCCTTTTTCACTGTTTGTTTTTTAGGGGGGGGGGTCGTACCGAACCCCCAAAAAGGGGGGGGGGTCGTACGGGCTCGACCAAAATCCCCAAGTAATGCTGTGCCCTGGGCTCGAGCCATCTTTTTTGGTATAGTGTGAAAACGTTTGGGTGTTATAAGCAGATTCCGGTAATAATGTCTAATCACTATTGTGACATTTGGCCCTTTCCCACTATTGCTACTCCAAAAGCGCAAAGATTTCCCTCTTCGGTAGGTATGTATGTTATTCGTTGTCTGATTCCGAATATGACATACATTTCTGCCGCTGGCGCATTTATGTGCCACTTGGCGCCAAGACCTTTCTCGCCAAAATCATTGAAAACTTGTATATGGAGGATTTGAGGTCTCGATCACGGATATGACGCTCGATTTTATCGCTGGCGCCATTTGAACATTTTTGAAAGGAACACCCATTATTTGAGAGAAGAGGTGAAGGCTCCGTGATAATCGATTTTACTCTTTGAATTGGATCGCTCAATTGTTATTTATACGAAAAATTGATTCACGTTCACCACGCATTAATATTATTCTCTCAACTTTATGAACCTTAACTAAGGTGTGGTTAATGGCAAGTGGCACAGTTGCTATGTCGCGATCCGGGAATCAAATATCGGATCCTGCCAAGGCCAACCAGACGTTCAACTCTTCGAAAACGCTAAGCTGGTTCCACACTTGCCACGTCGCATTCAATAAGACATTACGATTCGTAATGGAAGTAGAATGCGTGCCGCATCCCAAGAAGGGGTTGGTCGACGCGCAAACTTTACTCTTTATTGAATCTTAACCGAACAACTTCCCATATAAACAGTTGCATTTTATATGCAAGCACTTAATAGCAATACAGTTGGTGGAAGTGAAACTGAGAAGCATCAAAAATCACAGCTGCACCGGTAAAGGAAAGGACACAAAAAAGAAGTGAGAGTTAGTGGAATTATTACAACGTAGAAACAGAACGTATTGGAAAATAATTCTCGGCCCCATCGACAATCCTGACTGAAAGAATGGAAAAGACAAAAAGGGCGGTAGAGTCCCTTTCTGGGCGACTACATACATACGAAAAACTTACTGGTGAATGGTTTCCTGCTGCGGCTATCTGGCAGGACAGGAAAGGAGGTTGTATGAGAGAGGGAAATTTTGTAAGTGTCGTAATGGAAGAGGCATGTTCGTGAATGTGTCGTCGCTGCTACCCCATTCACTCCGATGTTTTACCCTGTTTATATGCTAGTCTCTTTGGAGGAGGTGTGTAAATACCGGGAAACCTAATTAAAAGACACAGCGATAGGAGCATTATCAACAGTTACTGTATGAACCGACATTTCAGCCGTCTTATACCGAGAAACAGAAGCTCGCAGTTGGTTGATTTCCACTCCATTCTTCAACCAAACGTACAAGAAACCGCCACCTCCGGCACCCGCAAGCCATGCAGTTTCGATGAGATTTTCTCTGAAGCAGTTGCTGCTTTTGTCAACTCACTGTCAGAGAGCAGTTTATACTGAATGATGATTCGATAAACCTCTTTAGTTGAGAAATAAGAGAAGACACAATCTCTGGTTCACATCCAGTGGCGAGAGATTGTTTTGCTTTGTAGTACAGTTCGATCAATTCGCAGGGCATCTCACCTGAATTCCCAACGCATAACTCTCGCCTGTAACCGGCCATCCATTGACAAAACTCCTATCCACAATTTCCTACAGAACTCGCTGTGTCATAGATTCACGGCAGTTCATGGTTTTGGCATGGTCATTACATCGGCCCTATATAGCCTTAAGTGATCTTCCGAAAAAAGGATTCTATCGGAATTTCGCCTAGGATCATCCGTCTCCCAGATAATAGATTTAGCTTGAAGACGAACGGGTTCTATCGTGAATTAACGAGATCGCTCGCGAGAGTGGCGCGGCAATGTCAGTGTTGTGTTCGTACTTATACGGACTGTTTGGAGTTTATTGCTTGCAGGCCATGCCCACCACTGCTTCCACAAACGATGGAATCTCCATATACCCCATTTAGCTAGAGTTTCGTTCTTGGGGAACACAAGCAGTCTCCATTTTAATCAGAGAAGTATAATTTAAAGTTTAGATGGGTGATAGAGGACTGCCCCAGCTCCCGAAAGTAGGCAGCCAAAAGTAGAACAATCTAATGTGGGCGGGCGCAGACAGATAGGTTATATTAGGCGTTGCCTGGTCGTGCTGCACGTGACAAAACTGCATCTTTTGCCTGTGGGTGGAGTGCGAAAGGCATCCGGATATCACTACTTTCATCTCAATTCGCACCTTCGAGTGACAGAAGGGGCACACTCCTACAGACCTCCACTTCCATTAGGTTAGAAGGAAAGTTCTACGACATGATTTGATTGTTCTAGAAAAGATAAAAAGTTGAATGTTTTCACCCCTGTTGAAGGAGTTGTATCTTCTTGGCTCTTTGCAGCACGGCTGATATCACTGACTATTACGGGACGGCTTCCTAAAGACAAAAGTCTCCCCCCCCCCAAGGTCAAGGTTCTTTTCGACCTATCCCACATTATGAGTTCCTGAAGAGCAGCTCCGCCGTAGTCGAGGAAGCGGACATCTACGTTATCTCAGTGGAGGATATCGTTTTCCATGGCTGAGGGTAGCGTTTGCATCAGCGCTTCCGAGCAGGAGTTATTTAAAGACACATGGTACGGCTACAAAACACATTGGAAAGGTATACATGAGAGCCTAACAGGCCCCCAGCCTGCTCAGATGTGTCGAGTGGTCTTCACCGCGCCCGAAACTGCACGGGGTTCTAGTACGGGACCGTGGGAAAGGCTTATTCCTTGCTACACCGCCCAAAATGCACCGCGCGCAAGTTGCATTTCGCCGCGCAAGTTGCATTTTGGGCGGTGTAGCAAGGAATAAGCCTTTCCCACGGTCCCGTACTCGGACCCCCGTGCAGTTTCAGGCGGGGAAACCACGACACATCGACAGCTGGGGGGCTGTTAGTCTCATACACCCTCAATGTGTTTGAGCGTACCATGTGTCTTTAATTCGGAGGTAGGCAATGTATAGGTCGGCCACCAGCACAGAATGACGGCCGCTTTACTCAAGCTTCTTGAGGCGCAGCCGAACGTAACCACCAGTAAGTTGGCAACCTCTCTAGGCTCCACCTAACTGACAACTGCCATGCTTCTCCGCAATCTCGGTTATCGGAAAAATTTTTTGTGAAGGATGCCTCATGAGTTGGGCTTGACAAAGCGCACCGAATCATAGCGACTGAGTTTTCTTTTCCTTGCAAACACTAGAAGATTTTTTTGTGAGATCTTGTGAGTGCGAGTGTATTGTAGCCCCTGCGTAAACTATGCACATATCCCTCGACGATCTCTCAAGGAGGAAAGTAGATTGCTCAGCTAAAAAAAAGATGTGCATGGAATCAAGCTTTTACTGTGTTAATCCTGGCACTTCAGAGGATGTCGCTGGGTACTGGCACAGCAATGTCGGCCACAGTCTACACTAATCAACATCAAAACATGGATGACGTCACGCTTGAATTCATTCAGAAATACTCACTTTCTTTCTACTACTCGGCAATGCGAAGGCCGCATGTGGGATCAGGCTACGCCAAAAGATCATGGATCTCGATCAGGGAATGCGACCGTACCCAGCTTATTTACCAAAGTTAGCAGCCTCTAATTACCACCTCCTTTGATCCCTACCGCATCCTTTAGAAAGCAAAAATTTCAAAAATCGACGTCTGCTCGAAATAAGGGCCACCTCTTCTTTTTGTCGTGCTGATGATTACCTTGTAGATTGAGAGGTGTCTTTTAGTAAAGGAAAATTTGGTCCGAAATTTTGGTCAAAGTGTCGCAGGACTTTCTTTCCAACCTAATACAACCTGGCCTGTACAAAGTAAGGAATAGGATCGTCATAGAAGGAATGTACAGTGCATCCTGAACATGTCCCTTAGAAACGGACTTGGCGCAAGCGGGGCGAACATGGGGTAAAGTGTCGTTAAATGCGCCACTGAAAGATCAACGCTGGAGTTTTCTGTCATGTGATGAAGGGGAAGAGTTTCGCCTGCTTATTTTCTTTTTGTTTGGACTTGAGAGTCCTTAGACTAAATTCAAGACATCACCGATGGTGCTCCTGCTATTGAAATCGACGTTCCAGTGACAACTTTGGTAACTGCATTAGTGAACCCGAAACCTATTTTATTTTCATGTGCGCATGGTCTATTCAAACTAATTTTTCTCAAACCTCCTCTTATTTTGGCGGCGAACTGGCCAACGTTATTTTCCAACGAAGAGATCACTTCCCTAACTGGTCCTCCAGAATACCACCCGCGAACGACTTCCTGAAACAACTGGCATTTAGGAGTCACTATTTCTCGAGTGAACTAATCTGGATGAAAAAGGAAAGAAGGGTAACACGAATGACCTTCTTGTGGACGGTGCATGCATTTCAGTGCTGTCTAAAGGAACCACTACAGTGCGCGCCTTACTTAAATGGTTCCTGGAACCACAGATTGCTACCTATTTGTTCTGGTGGGGGGGGGGAGGGTCTGATCAGCGGAACAGCTTTCTGAGGTGGAAGAAGAGTCAAAAGGTTCAACTTGAAACATGCTATCGCATACAGCACACACCAACCTATTCTTTTGTTTCATCATAAGTTTATCTATCTATAGCTGTTGTTTTCTCCTTTCTTGTCAGGGTTGTGTTATGTCCTTAATTATGGTTGTGGTTTTTACTTACCTGTCCACCTCATGTATCTAGCGTACATGCAATAAATAGAACAGAAATAGAAATATAGCGTGGTGAGCTGGTTCCGGCCGGATAATGGGTTCTACGGAAGTTACTACAGAACAAAACTCGAATTCGCGCTTGCCCCTGTTGTTTTTTGAACAGTTATGCCGAATACTGTAGTGGTATGACAAGCTCAATATCAGTAGTCAGTCTGATAAAAAATTTCACCTGGAGAAGATTTTTTGCTAATCGCGTCTTTCCAGTATATACGAGCGCCATACGACTGTTGATTTCTTTCTCGAAATCCTCTGTGATATCGATTTTCTCCACGTCTACACTGCCATCACTATCGGTGACGAAGCCTGAAATTGATAGCATTCCAACGGAATGGTAACCTTTTCTCATTGATTTATGTGGGCCTGTTTGATTCATACGATTGTTCGGTGCTGCTGGAAATATATGTACACATGTCAAACGGAACGCAAGTTTAGTATGCGAAACTCCTTTTTTGAACTTCCTGTCAGATTTTGAACAGAAGGCAAGTTGATCGAATCGCCTGATATCGATCATTTATGTTATGCAGATGTACTTAGAATTACTATCTCCTTCCTAGCAAACCACCACCTGCCTCGAATCAAAGAATTCAATACTGCCATTTCGAGGTCACCGTAGTCTGCTCGTTGTCCTTTGTAAAAGACCAAGGGGATCTGTTCGGCCGTTGGAGTCTTGGTGAAATTTTCAATTTCCTCTTTTTTTCCTGTTTCAGGAGCCCTATATACCCCACGCCTCTTCCCTCGCTCGCCGTCCACCGCACTATTCTGAGGGAAAGTGGAAAAATTTTGTTTGCCATCACTCTCCTCCCGATTCGTCGGGTCCCAAGTGGCCCGTGCTCTGTAACTCCAGGCCACATCCTTTCAAACTGCATGCGTTACCTTTGAAGGTCAACACAGCTCGTATCTGAGGCAAGCAAAAGGCTGAGAGAGCATAGTTGGCTGCGAAGGTCGAAAAGAATGGGAGGTATAAAGGGAGGTATACAGAGAACTGCTTCCAAACTTCACGAGTTGTATCGTGAGTGCGGTTGACCGCGCTCCAGCGCGACTGGAGTGCCGTAAAGGTTGGAAAATTAAATTCAACGAGTCACTACTGTGGCGTAGTACGAGCGCAGCCTAGGAGAAAAAGGGTGGTGTACGCAGCCATCACCCGGACGCTCCTTTGCATTCCGATGTGGAAAATATCCTCTGCAACAAAGGCATTAACCCGTTTATTGAGTAGAGCGATAGGCAGTCTCTGTACTGGATATGCTGATGATGGTAGCAGCTTCCGCGCTAACTTTTTCTCTTGGAAATACCACTGGCACGTGACGGTACGGTATTGTTGTTGGACAATCATTTTTACCATATTTCTAGGTTTGCGCAGACCCTACATTTCTTTGAAGTGATAACTTCGAGAGTTCCACAAGGTTATCATTTCTTTTAGCCGGTTAAATCACAGTGTCCTCTTTCTTTGACAAACGCGCGGACGGAGTCTACAGCTCATTAGAATCTTGATCGCGACGACGATCTTCCCCCTTCCTGAGCACTCGTGAATCAGATTTCGAGGAACTTCAACATGCGTCCCCAGAGCTTCCCTTCCACCCAATCGCGTCGACTGTTTCGCCCTCCTCACCCTAGCCCGGCCACCTCTCCGGGTCCACCCACATCCCACGTCTCCGGCCCTCCCCTAACCTCGCACCCAACAACACCGAACACCCAGTTCTGGACCCCTTTTTTTATTCCCTGCCGCGGTCTAGAGCCCCAGCAGCATAACTCCCGACCCGCCCGCATCCTGATCCCTCGCACCCCTCCTGCCCTGCGCCTACGTCCACCAGCCACACACTGTTCACCATGCAGTCTTCCGCACCTTAATCACACTACTCATAGATTGACTGGACTGCCTGAACCAAACCCCGCCATCTAGTTCCGGATCTTTCTTCTCTTTGATTTCATTTGTTAGTCACCGATGTGTCAACAAATGGTGGTTGAATCGAAGCTTGCGCGGAGGATGGCATATGAAACATGCCCTGTCAATCCCTCCCTCCAAAATAACGACCTCAGGATGACCGCGATTTCACCGAAAGTGCTAAAGTGCTTCAGTCAAGGTGTTGTGATCGTGCAGAGCACCACGTGCCTCAGCGTCGGAACAGATCGTCTGTCACTATCATCATTTGATAGCCAAAAGAAACTTCTGATCGACCTTTTTTTCCAGATCGGGGAAATTGTAAATGTTTGTGGGAGGGTTTGCGTGAAGTTCCGTTTTCTGGTGTGTGAGGGGGGGGGGGAGGTCGTACGTATTCAACTGAAATCCCCGCATTTGCTGCGCTTTGACTGGAATCAAGGCAAGCTGGGAAATGCAGCGCGATGAGCTATTTTCTGCACTTCGCCGCATCCAGCGGCGCACTATTGGTTGGGAAGCACAACGTAGGGTCACACTTGTCAACAAAAGAAATTTTTCTGATTGTTGGTTTTTCCCCAATTCTCGCCCACTACATATGCTCCGCACCCCGGAGACGAAGAGGGCCGGGCTTTGGGTGGAACTTGCTCCTTTTGAGACCATATTAATTATGTCTGTATCCAGAACAGGATAGGATGCATTTCACTAAAATAGGAGTATCCCACGAATCCTACGCCACGTTCGACC
>MU912919.1:10658-36490 GCA_036418165.1 Cooperia oncophora
TGCAGTGCTTCTCGCAGCTGCGGACTCACTCACCTTAAGAACCAGGTTTAACGAGCATGAGATTATATTAGGTCATCCCATTCAAACGTGCCGCTACATATAGAGGAATGGCAGAAAAGCAAAGGGGATAGAGCAGCGGGCTACTATACCATTTGGAAGCTAGTACCTTAAGCTGTGTATCTGTGAAATTTGGCGAACCTAGCCCAGAAGAAGTTCTCGAGAAATTGAAAAGAAGCCCGAGTGGTGAAAATCAGCGCCCGATTTTCAAATCAGACGTCATAAGAGGGAAGTGCGCTGCTCAAATTCGACCGGCTGGACCAGTAGTTGTGTGTAATGGTGTTCTCGAAATACAAGGTGGAAGGTTTGGTTCAGGAGCCCGAAGAAGGAAGAAAGGAAAAAATTTGTTGTCGTGGATGGTCCCATAATGTTCATCCTGCACAAGAAAAAAGGGTGGATGAAGTCAAGCGCTGAATGTCTGATCCCAGAGCCTGGACCTTTGCGCGAGTCTGACATCCCAGCTGCAACTGCTGCCCGAGTTATGTCCGATAAACTGAGGATGGTCAAGAGGGTGGCGCATGGGTACCTAATTTTCTTATAGAAGCACGAACGCAGTACCGATTCTATACCTCTAGCAGTAATGTTCTCAGCATGAGATGTCACTCACAACTGTGAAAACGCACCCAGGCCTTAGATGAAATATGGGTGGTCTCGGACCTCGAGCCGAAACTCACAATCGTCAATTTTGTATGAATGCAGATGAGAAGCCGCCCGAGTTCTACCATGAGAGAGTTACGTGGGCGCAAGTGGATGATCATCATAGCAAAGGATTCCCACACCGATACAGATTCTATACAGAGCCGCTTGAAAGCCACGGTGTGGGAATCCTTTGCTATGACAAATCCGTCACTGTCGGTGTGTATTGCCTGTTCCTCGGCATTCAGATCGACAAATGGATGCTACCACACAACTACAAGAAGGCCACCGTTGCTCGTCATAGTACCAGACCCCGAGTAACTGTATTGTAGATCAGTGCTGGGACACAAACAATACTGAGACCTGGGTTCAATCGCCCCATTCGCCCGTCATAAAGCCATGCGATTACAACTGTTCTATTCAGTTGAGAGTACTCTCCGACGGCAGACGCTACAATGTTTTGTCATTTGCCGAAATTGGCAACAACAGCAATTTACCCACACTTGTTGAAAAATCGAAGGTACCAGAGGTCCAAAGGCCCTCGGGGCAGCGGGTCATTGGTGAAGGAGGGATTTACTCATCCTAAAGCTAAAATATCACTTTTCTATCTATTCTCCTCTTTGTTTTATTCAAAAAAACCAGCGGCACGTTTGAATGGGATGACCTAATAGTTGTCCTTGATGCAGCTTCGCGACATCAAGGACGAACCAGTCGTGAATACTAGTCGTGAATAGTATGGTAAGTCCTCATGGCACATAATTTAATTAGGGAGATAGAAGGGTGACAAAATGGTTGAAAACGCGCTTGATGATGCTGGTCGCACGCACTGTATGAGCATACGCAAGAAAGTGCGAAAAAGATGCAGCTAATTCCGAGAGAGTAAGCAGATTGGCAAAACCACGCTGCCGGAGAGCAGGGCACACCATCGTTGGGATTCCCCAACGGGGGAGGGAGGGACTTATCCGAGGAAATTTTTCGTTGATAGTTGGTTTTTGCTTGTTCCAGAGACGCTGTAGAGGGAGAAGGCCGTATTTGCTCGTTGCTGGAGAGGGAAGGAGTGTCGTGACTCTCGCACGACTCTTTTAAAGTCATGACCCTTGTACGACCTATTGAAGGGTCGCGTTTATGGCGGGCGCAGCTGTCCTGGCGCGCTTAGAGGATCGAACATTCGCGAAGCTGCCAGGGATGCAGAGTAGGCGTCAACTCTAGCCATCCAGCCTGTCTACCTCTTGCAGCCATCCCGACTGGTCGCTCCTCTCCGCTCTTCCCCCAGCGAAGTCATCGTCATCCACTCTGGCCGCAGTTCAACATCAACGAGCTGCACTACGCAACGGAGCCGCACTACCTCAGGCCTCTCAACATCCCACGTAACCATTAGGAGAGGAGGTGCATCCGAAACTCCTAGATAGCCGGAGGGGAAAATGTCCCTAATGCCCCTCGTGGGCTGTACACTCGTGCCCCATAGGTTTTAAAGGCACGCTAGTAACGAACCTTTTCCTATTTAGTAGTTATTTTCTTATTGCTGTTCATTCTTTATTTGCTTTTAGGAAGGTAATAACTTAACTGGTCTTGTGTATTGTTGTTTGTCATTAGTGGTTTAATCACGTAATTTCTCAGATATTAATTTATCATAGTTTCTGTTATGCTGGTTGTTGGTTCAAGTCATCTGTCTACGGTGTAGTAGTCCCGATGGGAGCAGGTTTGCTTAGGTAACGTGGACGAGGCGTTGTTCAGAGGGTTAACATCTAGTAGGTGACCGTAGGGCGCCAACCACGTAGGGGCAGTAAGGGCCTACAGGTCTACAGGTTGCGGATAGCAACATCGCAACACCGTAGGCGAGCGGAAGCCAGTAAGATTTCTGCACGTACTTGCGCCGTACGCGGGGCCTTTTCCATTTAGACACCGATGCTAGATTAAAGGAGCTTGACGTTGTGGTAAAACGCCAGGCAGTATGGGGGAAGGAAGCCGCCTTCGGCGTGACCTGGGAAGGGCGTCGCATTCGCGTTCTGGTCTTCTGAGAGAGCTTATTGACTTTCCGGGATTTTATTCCTGCTTCATTACTGCACTCCCTGCTCGACAACTCGATGAAAAGGGAACTAGGAGAAGGGCCCGTATCAAGCCATTTTTCAGAAGGGGTGGGGAGGAGGAGGGTCGTACGGTCTCGATCAAAATTCTCAACTGATGATGCCTTGCCGGAGGACGATTATGAGGGCCATTAACAACATCTCATAAAAATGGCAAACTCCTGAAGCTCATATCGAGTACTTTCGAGAGACGCGTGTGGTGCATCTTCTATGGTTGCGAACCCCTACACGTCCTCTAAAGAAGGGATTCTCCACGTCAAGTAATCGCGAACTGTGCTTTTATGAATGAGAGCAATGATCAAGATATTACTGTCGTGCAGACGCTCTTTTTGATATTCTTCCGTCCAGCTGTAAAAATGCTAATCTCAGCACCTGAAACATATAAATTGGGTGGAGCTAGCTGTACCTGATTATATCATGGAGGGAAATGTTCTATACACACCGTATCAATGAATTTTTTCACGTTCCGTGGCTGTTGCACATATAACCTTTTTTGTAAATTGAAATTTCTTCCTTCCCGCCCAGGAATGTCGTCCATCTGAATGTATCATTCGACCAGGTTATAATGCAGTTTAACTTCGAAAAGCCTCCTCATCATTGGAGGAAATTCAAGTAATACAAATGTATGGCGTAATCGAGTTCGTTCGTTTGAGAGAGACACGCGTGCAGCTGAAATCTTCGCCTCGTGCGCCTTATCTTTGGTTAGTGAACACTACTGAGGGAAATGATCCAGCTTTTGACAGGAAATGGTATTTGCATTCCATTGTATTAATAGTATAAAATGGTTTTGAGTTGTTCTAGTGACCCCAGGCCGAAATCTGTCTGCTGATCCTTACTGTTTTTACTTACTTTCTTCTGCATCACACACAGTTGCTGGCCGATTCTGCTCTTCTGTGACAACGGAGGTCAGCAGACAACCGTAGCCACTGTCCTTCTTCTTCTTTGTCAGCGTTTACCCCGCACGGTGGCAGGGTCCGCTTTTTTTATATGGCGACACCACTTCTCCCGATTGAATGCCTGGTCGGGGTATCGATTCCAGCTATTTCCAAATCTGTATGTAAGCCAGCGCTCTTTTGGGCGTCCTTGAAGTCGCTTTCCAGGCACCTTGAGCTGAAGGCTGGTCTTGCTAACAGCGTCACTTTGCTCCAAGAACATGGCCATACAGTTGAAGGCGCGTTGGCGCACTTTGTTAGTTACTGGAGCTACACCGAATCTCTTGCGATGTCATCGCTGCAAATCCGATTCATATGCGTGAAAGCGGCTGCCTAGCAAAGTATTTTCATCTCCATCATACCGAGACGACCTACGACTTCTTTGGTCGCGTGACAGCATTCAGCGCCATATATTGTGTAGATCTTCGAATTAAGAAGCTCTGGCATCTTCTTGTCGGAGAGAACATCAGACATCAAACGCCATTTCGACCACCTGTACTCACAAGTGCGCTCACTTTCGAACTCAGTCCGCCATCGGGTTGAATTACCGATGTCAATAGTCAGCATTTTTGACGGTCACTTTAGCCCAAACTTTGCCGAACGATCGGCCCTGAGTTGCATCTGTTGCTCGAGCGTCTTCTTGTATTCCCAAACAAGCATCAGAGCACCAGCATAAAAAGTGTTCAGGGAACTGCTTTCAGGTGGTCTTGTGAAATGGCATCCGTAACGATAACCAAAGGGGAAGGGGACGGCACCGAGCCTTGGTGCACCCCACGGTGATTGGAAACTCCAACTCAGTGTCTGCACTTTTCCTCTGGATTTGAATAAAGCAGCCGCACCCACTCGAGGAACCGCACCCACTGGAATGCTGCGCTGAGCGGGCGTAACATACGGCTTCAATCAGAACGCTTTGGAATCAAATGCTTCCTTCAGGTCTAGGGAGTGTACATGCAGGGGCTTCCGCTTCTCACATTATTCACAAGAGGCGAGCGGCGTATAGTCGACTAGTCGGATCGCCTGGCTGACGCCGAGCTCTATTCCTTTCTGTGGCATGGCTTCGCTTGGTTTTGCTAGGCGCACTTCACATTGGAAACGGAACTTGTTCATTCACTGGGCAGCTCATTGCGTTGTGTTGATCGAGTCGTGATAGATAGAGTAACCCAGTGGATTTTACGCTTATATTCGCAGGAGGGAATGGTTTTGCCATAACGTCTATATAGACAATACAGCGCAATATGAATCGCTCAGTAGGTTGACCAATTCCGTATCCATTAACTGCATCGAATCGCTTACCGACGAGCTCTTGCCTTTTCTATTACCATGCAATCCACTCGCTGCAGCCTCAGTAATGATTGCAGGTGCTAACTTAATACTCCCTTATTGAGCGTCCCTATCAGCAATCAAAAGCTTAAATGTAAAAGAATCTCTCTCAAGTGTGTCACATTCCTCAGGTTTTCTTGATTTTTTCCGAAATCCTGTTCACGCGAGATAAATACTCCCTCCCCGCTCGACATCACTACATCATATAATGCACTTTGACTGAACAAAAACGGCAACGTTTTGTATCTGCCCTTATCCGTTGTTATCGCTTCTGTCACCTGTTGTCGACGTTCCCGCATCCCCCTCTAGATCACTTGCTGCAGTCGACGGCTATATGATGCTGTCCCCGTTACGAATATGGTGGCGTTTCCATTCTGCCTCTCCTTATAAAATCTTATCAACTTCTGGCAGTTCTTTTCAGAAGCCAGCATCTTTTTTTGCACTGAGGATCCAGCCGCACTTGCAACAGATAGAGGACGATCCTTGGAAATGATTTGCATTATATTACCAATCAGGACGATAGTGGTATCAGTTTCCGGACACGAGAGACAGACGTAGCAAATTAAGTAATGTAGATGGTGTGGCAGCGCTCCACAAAGCCGCACTGATAGGTGAAAAGCTTGTCAGTATTACGAACACGGTCGTTCTATGATTTTCATGGTGTGCGAGAATAGACGCATTGGACGTAGTTCAAGCAGTCTGCCGGGATGCCTTTCCTCTCTTCAACGGTCTGGTTGGAGAGGATCGTCAAACAAGAAAACCAGTGCTGTAAACTCTACAGATCAGAAGGCAAGTCGTCGGGCCTGTTACTTTGCCGTTTATATCTTCAGCTTGACGGTGACGACAAGTCAAGCAAGTCGTACAGTCGCCGTCACGTGTCCCCAGTACAATCAAAGTGACGGCTCCTAGGGCAGCCACAACGTTCTTTGCAGCACTCTTTACTTGTTGACAGTCCCGCCAGTTGCAAGCTGATTCTGCTCGAGAAATACATAGTGGAGCCTCTTCTTCTCGCCAACTTTTGCTATGACAGACCGTCTACAGCCAGGCATCCTAGTAAATTCTGCGCCGTCCAGACTTCATTGTGCCGTTCAGAGCAAAGGTTTGTGTTGTCAATTCAATGGCTTCTCCCCAGGTTTCATTGAGAGTCGTGACCTCAAAAAGTCAAATGCGAGAATTACGGCTGCCTCCCGCTCCTTCAGTCGCCGCCACTTGATTCATTTAGGACGGCGTCGCTCCTCCTGCTTAAATCTGGCAACTGCTTGTCTGACCGTCAGGTTAACGAGCTTCACTGCTCAGCTTCTGCTTCATACGGCACTACCTTTAGCGACGGGAGCAAAGCCTTGATCGCTATGCCTGATGAGCACAAAGTCTATTTGTGTTCTTTACTCCCTCCGTGAAAGATAATTAGATGGCAGTCACCTTTGCGAAACTTTATATTCAGGGTGACGAAACGTGCGTATTGGCAATTTCAAGCACCCGCCCACCCGCCCTCCGTCCATATAGCCATCTTTAAGAGCCCACGTGTCCGTTCAAGTTACTGCACTGATGATACCGTCCTGTTAGCACCTCAGCCTTATTCTCATCCAGATCTTGTCTTTGGATTGCCGGGAGCATTCAATTTGAGGGGCATATGCAAAGAATATGTGATGTAGTTGATGTTCGACAGCGACAATGTTCACCAGGACGTCGTCATAACTACACTAGTAATCCAGTCGAGGAACAAGGTGTTTGGAGGTGACATGAATTCCAAAGGTCTTCTCCAGTCAGGCTGCGACTGGAGATGACCTCATATTTTGGTGTACATGAAGGTGATGGGCGAGGGCCAGCTCCTGCTTATCGAGGAACATCTTGGGTATCTTCCGCCCTGGTACTCGTATCCACATCTTCTCTCTGGGCTGCAAAAACTTTGCTGATATGTGACTCGGTCGAAGTGACTTTTTTTTGCCCCTCCCCCCCCTATATATCAACGTGCTCGTGCTGGTATTTAGGGCTCAATCAGCCTTTGAAGTTGGAGGAGGGTTGGAAAAAAAGCTCTGAAACCAGTCATCGACAGCACTGCTGAAAACGACTACGACGTTTTCGAAAGTTGAAAGCTGCTCAGACTGTGTGCTCTCATCATAAAAATCGCCCATAGCTGAGGGGCTTAGAGAAAGCCAATGAGCCCAGTCCTTTCCTGCGATGCTCCAGTATGGAAAAACGCGCGGAATCGCGGAGAACTATTCATCACTTCATTCAAGAAATTTTCTGCTTGCATTTCGGAAGCAGAATTTCTCTTCGCCACTTGTTGGAGCGTCTCAGCTGTTCAACGTTCACCAAATCTATGTAAGTATGTGCTAATTTCAATCGTATATTGGAGCATGAAATGACTGAATTTTTTCTAGAAGTTAAAATACTCACTCTACCCAGTGGTACGCGCCGCTTACCACTATCATATCTCTCCTTAATTTGGTGAAGAACAGTGTCTGATATTTGCAGTATTGTTAGGATCAGCGACTCCGCATCTATTCCTGAAAAATCGACGGAATACGGGCAAGTAACTTTATTCGAAAAACCCTCTTCTTTGTTTCACCAACTTGTATGGCCCTCTTTTTCTTAATTACAGGTGGGTGGACTACTATCGGGCCGGTCCGTAGAAAATGGCAACTTTACCATACTTTAAATTTTGTGTGATGGTTCAGAATTTTTCTCAGTATCTTCTTCCTTGTCCTACTATATATAATCCACTAAGTATGTCTGTAAGTGGGCGTGTATGTTTGTCTGTTTGTATGTGCGTCTGTCTGTCTGTGCTGAAATTCATAGCGCCCATCCCGGGAACGGTGAGACATTGGTTCCAAGAAGTGATGTAGGTTGTGCCGAGAACATTATTGGTGGGTGACAGGAAGTGATATCAGTTGATAAGATTCGATAAGATACGTTAGAAGGGGAAGGTCACCATGTCCAGAACACGAGTGACTGCACCAGCTAGCTCTTCACTGCTATTAGATGCGTGAAATGGTGTCGAGCGGTTGGAGGGGGTATATAGTGCGGCTGAAACAGGAAAATCGCAGAGTTTTCCGATCAAAAAACTTCTCGCAAATCTGCCTGCTATGTGGGATGGAGGTCGCAAATGAAGCAAAATAGGAGGGGGTGGTATATAGTGCGGCTGAAACAGGAAAATGTCAAAGTTCTTTGAGCAAAGAAATTTTCGCAAATCTGCCTACAACGTGATGTGTTAGGAAATGGAGGTCGCAATTGAAGAAAATATGGGGGAGGAGGACCCTGTAACTGATAATGGGGATTCCGGTCGGAAGTGACATTAAAGCTCTCCTTGCGACACACACTTTGACATGTACAGGCAATGTGACGTTCTCCTTTTCAGTGCTGCCCATGACTCTGCACTTATCCTGTTCCAGATGTTGTGGACCCATCCGGATTCAGTTTTACCCATTCTGATGTCGCATCTGCGGTCCTTAATGATATGGTGCAGCCTTCAGGCGGTTGAAAGTCTGTAGTAAGCAAGAGGGACAAGATGATATTGGGTAGTTACTGATTTTGAGCTTTTTTCTCAACTCATTTTCCCACATTTCGATGAAAAAAACTATTGCCACCGTCTAACACATTTAGCGCATTCTACCTCTCCCAAGGGAAGAGCCCCTGGCAGAGGTAGGTAGGCCCGGCGAAGCCGAGCCCCACAGAAAGATGAGCACGGCGGCAGCAGGGAGATCCGACTGGTTTGATATTACTTTGTCGCATAAGTTCTTATACACGACTTTTTTGTAAATATCTCAAAAACGAACCAGCCTGGAGATTAGAGGTATGCACCATCACCATTCACTACTCGACGCCAGGCAGCTTGTCGATTCCATCCTTCCAGAACGACGGAGGCTGGGACTTGAAGAAGTCGTCGAGCGCCTTTCTGACCTGATCCTTTGTTTCGAACTTTTTTCCGTCCAGATAGCGCTGCAGGTGGCTGAACAGCCAGTAGTCAGAAGGAGCGAGGTCAGGGCTGTAGGGAGGGTGGGCGACCATCAGCCATCCGTACTTCTCCAGCTCGGCCTGGGTCGCCTTTGCAGTGTGAGGTCGGGCGTTGTCATGGTGGAAGTAGATTTCCGCATTCCTTCCACGAGTACGGTCGACGTGATCTTTCAATTTCCGCAGCTGGGTCACGTATGTGGAAGCGTCAATCGTCTGTCCCTTCTCCAGCAGCTCCCAGTACTCCATGCCTCTTCTGGACCACCAACAGGACAGGAGAACCTTTTTGGGGTGAAGGTCGGCCTTTGGGGTGGCTTCTGGCTGTTCTCCTTTGTCGACCCACTGCCGCTTCCTCACAGGGTTATCGTAGAGGACCCACTTCTCATCTCCAGTGATCATCGAGTTGAGAAAGTGAAGCCTCTTTTGGAAAGTGAGGAGAGAAGTGCAGGTGGTCACCCTCCTCGAGAGGTCATAAGCGGACAGTTCATGTGGGACCCATCGACCAAGCTTTGCTACCTTGCCGAGCTTTTCTAGTCCACGTGCAACCGTCGAATGATCATAGCTAAGCATGGTCGCCATTTCTCTGGTGGTGAGGTACGGGTCCTCCTCCACGGTGGAACGTAGTACTTCCAAATCCAACTCCATCGGCCGACCCGACCTCGGAGCATCTTCGAGAGAAAAGTCTCCTTTCTTGAATTTGGCGAACCAATTCTTGCATGTCATGTAAGAGATGACGTATGTATCACCAGCTTGGTATGGGCTTCCTTTGCATTCCAGCCGAAATCGTGGAGCAAAACCAAACAGTGGCGCAGGTACGTTTTGTCACAGTGCAAATTGTGCGACATTGTGTACTGCAAATGCAAGCTCGGTGAGTGATAGCTAGTGTAATGAAAGAGTATAAGATGTCAACACGGGATCGACGAGGGCAGACAGGCAGCGGGGCAAGGGGGACAGGGGAGGATGTATGAGCGTAATACAACAGAGGGCCAGACAATTCCATGGCGAGAGCGAGGTGGAGGAGGAGGGGATACGAAAGGAGTAGGCGTGTAACGCTATAAAAGGCAACTATATGGCAAGCAAGCAGTAGAAAAGTTGTCGCAGATAAGAATGGCAAAAAATCGCGCAGTAGAAGGGCTAGTTTTGTGGCGGTGCGGCTCAAGAGTGCATGTGCCAAACAGAAAGATAGTCTCAAAAAAGCAACCACTCGAAGAAATTCCTACTTACTTTACTTTTTGTGCTTATTTTTGTTTTACTTTTTTCTTTTTACTTCCACGTGAAGAGATTTGTTTGATTTGATGATTATGCTAACTATTCTCTTTGATTAGGTTTGCATGGTAATACGCATCGAAACTAATGGTGGGGTTAGGTACAGAGTCGTAGTTGCCTAGTGACCAGAGCAAGAAGGCAACCGCTCTAAAGTGAGCAAAGACGACTCCCCTGTTCCCGCGCCACTCACGTCTGCTGGAAAGGAAAGTGACCGCTATAGACTAGCGGGTCATATGCACAAGTTCACATACAAATCATAGCAGGTATAAGCCGATGGGAAGATACAGGTATTCAAAATGGGCCTTCAGCACCCCTTAAGCATTATCGTGCATCGAAATCAGCACGCCATCCTCACCTTGGTCCGTCCGCAGAATGCTTCAATAGCTCCAGATTACCAAACTCATATCGCGGGTCGCGGCAGCTGTAGGAAGTCAATTCCAAAAGATGGTACAGAGGGCAAGAAGAGAACGCTATCGGTGTGTGACAGAACGTTATAACCGTTGATGAGATACGATAAGGGGCAGTAGAAGGCAAAAATCGGGAAATTCATGGCGCGAGTCGTAGCTAATGTGAAAAGTCAGTTTCATCAGATGACATAGAGGGTTGGTCGGAACCACTGTTGCTGAATTACAGAACGTTATCACGGTTGATAAGATCCGATAACAGGCTATGGGAGGAAAAGTCGGGAAAATCATGGTTTGCGTCGCAGCAAGTGTAGGAAGTCAGTTTCATCAGGCGGTATAAGGGGTAGAACGGGAACATTAATGAGTGGTGACATCTATTGAGCGATTCATATTGCACTGTATTATCCGGCTATAGCTTCTAGCTATATCTAAACAGGAAAACTCAACAGGTCAGCCTGGCCATTTGCAATGAGATGCACATCATTGTACTCATCTTGACACGATGAACTCAGAACTATCTTCAAAATTTGCGGAACGATTCTCTGAGCGGAGTTATGGAGGTTTTTCTTTACTGTTTTTCTTCTTACGGGCGCGCTGGCGCCGAAGCGTTGGCACATGTAGCGCGACTCACAGCACTCTTCGCGCAAAATAGGGCTTCTGACTCAACTTCGAAAAAATGGGGTATGGATAGTCATGGCTGACTGATAGCTAACAGCGATACTATGACTAGCATACTGGTGATGACTGGTCTTCGAACTGAAACTCTTCAGTCATGTCTTTTTGCAACAACAGTACCTGGCTTACTTATTTGTGCCGTCTGCATCATTTTCTTGACTATCGGGAGGAAATCCCATTCCGAGACCAGTCATCGATGGTAGGTGAGCTCCATCTACTTACCCATGGAATAGCCCACATTTTCCAAGTGAGGTCGAAATATCAGATTCGGCTAGAAACTTGTCCCCAGGGGTAATTTAACCCGCTGAACATGAATATGATGGTATTTCATTGCAAAAACCCTTGTGACACGTGTTACGAGGGGTACAAGCAGAAGCACTCTTTCAGGCCACAATGGGTCTACACTTTCAAAAAAAAACTGATCGCAGGTTCCCTTATAGGTAGTGCAGGCGAGCAGAGATGTTAGAAGCTTTGTCGGCTATGTTCTTGGACAAATGCAAAAAGGAACCTGCCCCGGAACCGATCCTACGACGTCTCGCCTAAGAAACCCGCTCCCTACCCGTTGCGCTCTACTACCACGTTTCAGAACGACTCCATACATAAATGTAAAGACGCTTCCACGTTGAACCGTTCGCAAATTTTGAAGGCAGTTCCCATTCAGAGAACGGTTCCGCAAATTTTGAAGGCAGTTCTAAGTTCACCGTCCCAAGATGCGTAACGGTGTGCAGTTCATTGGAATTAACCGGGCTGACCTGTTCACCCTTCCTGGTAAATATAGGGTGGGCGTTATGGAGAAACCACCGCCCTTCGAATTTGTAAGCGTGGACTCAGGAGTGCAGAATCTGCTGAGTTACTCTACATATCACGATTCGATTAACACAGCGCAGCATCAGCAACCCAGTGAACGAACAAATCACGCTTCTATTATAAGGCGCGCCTGGCGAAGCCAGGCTAAAGAGAAGGAGGGGAGCTCGGCGTCAGCCGGGCGATCCAGATGGTAATGTCATAGTTCATTTGTAAAGTTGTACACTGTGCCAACAAACCGTCGTCATAAGCAGCAACGTAAGTCGCTGTGTCCGACCACACGGTGACCATAACAATCATCAACAGCAGGCGAGACATTGGCATACGTGCAGATCCTAAATGAGAGCATGCAACATCCTCACCCCTTTGATAAGGTTCATAGGGTTGATAAGCTTTTGATATCACTTCATTGCGCGGGGACTCGAGGCATCAGTATCGTCTTTCCAACGCCGATCTTCGATGGATAATCGACACATGGCACGATCAGTCTTGCAGGTTGTCAGTTTCCAAGCGTTGATCGTGTTCTGCCAGTGTTATGTAGACGCTTCTCTGAAGTTATACTAGGTTGGAAGGGAAGTTCTGCCACCCTTTTTCAAACTTAAAACACTTGCCGCTCATCTGAAGGATGCGCACTTACACAGCAAAGAGTGGTGTATCTTTTGCTTGACTCCTGCTTCTTCTTCTGCAATATGGACAAGAATGTTATCCGCTACCATCGGCACCGACCCCTCCAAGCGCTTCCTCAAACTCTTTCTTCCACCACCCTGACGCCAGCATGATAGCTGCAGATGCCAAAATAATGGAGCTGAATAAGGACGATGCCCTCAATTATCGGACAACCTTCCACGACGCTAATGCTTCAAAGCGGGAGCCTACAGTTTTGATGACGAAGTGAGGTTTGGGTTACCTGTGAACTCAGATTGAGGGAGCTGCGGGTCGTGAAAGTGCTGGATAAAGAAGCTGCAACTCGGTCAATGCGTACGCAAAGCAGCTACGAGATCTAAAGCGTACCGTCGATCAGAAGGGAAAAATTTGTCCGCACAGCCTGCCCTCATCATGATAGTGCAGCGCACTCCGTCCAGAGAAGTTTGAGCCACGCGTTGGCAAGGGGAGAGCCATCCAGCTCTATTGCGTTTACCTCATGCAGTAGAGCTGGATGGCTCTCTCCTTGCCCCGGTGTCGCGCAGACATTGCTCCTTCTAAGTGCTAGTTGCCTTCCGTACTGAACGAGAAAACCTTTTATGTGGACGAGAAAACTTCCCTAACCTGAGTTCACGTCAAGATTGAGATGATGCCCTTTGCGTCGCGCCTCCCTGCATTGTGAAGCGATGGCATCCATGAGGTGCTCAAAAAACCGGCAAGGACCCCGCAGTATTGCTATACAATTTTCTCACATGCTTCTCTATAAAAGGGAAGCCTCATTTGCAAAATGTGACAGAACTTTCCCGCCAGCCTAATACTAGTTAGTTTCAAAATAAAATGGAGTGGCAGGTACGGCGCGATGGAACACACCCCTGGACTCGTTGCCTTCACATCTTCTCTGCGACTGACGCTAAACCCTAACTTGCCAGCAAAGCACACCATTACAAATGACTTGTGATGCCCATCGCAAATCGCAGCATCCCCTTCGCCATAGAAAGTTGGCGGTCTGCTCCGCTCTGAGTACGCCTGCCGCACACCCCAATAGTGATCTCTTCCATCGCATCAGCGCTGCATTGCATTGCGAACTAAAAAGTTTAATAAAAGTAAGCTGTTCATTCCATATAGATATATGGATGATTTGCTTGTTGTGCATAACCAAACTGATGATGATGTGGATGAACAACTTTCTCAAGTTTATCAAAATACCCTTCAATTGAAAAAAACTCATAGTGAAGTTTCTAGCAATTATTTAGATTTAACAATTAATATTACTAACGGTAAAATTAGTACCAAGCTGTATAATAAAACGGATGATTTTAGCTTCAATGTAATCAGATTTCCGTATAGTGACACAAACATTTCCCTTATTAACAAATCCTCTGTTATATATACGGAAACTTTGAGGTTAGCGAACACTTGTTCGTTCTTCAACGTTTTCGTTAGCAAAATAACGGATATGGTCACCACTCTTTTGAAAAATGGCTACGAAGAAGATTTTATTATTACTAGCATTGTGAAATGTATTTACAAAAATAAATTTATAAGTATGCTCATTCGCAAATAACTATGGGAAAGATAAATAGACTAGTGACAGGTATTCTCATTTGCAGCGGTGCTCAACTAATTCTCCTCCTTCACTACACCGTTTACTTGATTTGATTTTTGTAATCCGCTTGGACATTGTTTTATACTCTACATCTCTCAGTAGGTCTAACCTATTAACAATCCAACATCATGTTATATCCTCTTTGATTACTATGCATAATTTATCATTATCTTGATAGCATTAACTTTGCATGTAACCCCCTTTAACTTTTACATTCTCTCTCGTTTTATCCTATTTCTCAACACCTTCCCCTATGTAGTCCATGTCCTCATGTCGTCAACCTGTCGCACTGATGAGCTCGGGGGTTGGCTAGACAATGATGATTCGTCTGCGATACCGAGCGAAACGGATCATCTGTGCAGTGGAGTGTATTCCTTTCCCAATGTTGCTTTTCTTTGCTTCTAATTGATCCGTGCTCACATCTTGCCCATGAGGTCACCCGGCAAGGTGCGATACCATATGGAAGTGTTTGAACAAATTTCCACTACCAGCTTGGATCTTGCCGTTGCAGGCGTTATTTCTATCTGACAAGGATTTCCATTCTACTAAGGTATGCGAGAAAATTATTTTTAGCTCAAAGCGCAGTCCATTTCGCAACGTTCCGCTGGTTTCATGCGAGTGCGCATGAAGATAGTGACAAGCAGCAAGCGCCTAGTGGCCACCCCTGTATATGAAAGCCAATGTTGTCCGGAATATGGTGATCACTAAGGACAAAATATGCACCCAGCAGTCATCAGAAGCAGATTCGAGGTGGATAGGGTTCTGAGAGAATGGGTATACAAGCACTCGCA
This sequence comes from Cooperia oncophora, assembly GCA_036418165.1. Lineage (NCBI taxonomy): Eukaryota > Metazoa > Nematoda > Chromadorea > Rhabditida > Trichostrongylidae > Cooperia > Cooperia oncophora. The sequence goes on from MU912919.1 coordinate 25,827, forward strand.
CCCATACATGGAAACTGTTTGGACTGCATCACGGCCCAATGAGGTTTTGGTGGTTCAGTGGTAGAGTTGTGGCAACAGTTCTGAACTTCTAATCTTTATCTACACAAATAATAATACGACAGAGATACACTAACTACGACTACAAGAGGATATAGTATGGTTGGTACTGTCGTATAATTGGTCTGAGTACGTCCCTTGTAGACAGTGAGAGCCAGGTTTTTAATCGCTCGATTAGTACGTTTGTAGGTCTGGCTCTCTGTTACAGTGGAGGTCTAGCGCGACATCTTCGGCTGGCGTCAGTGAGTTCGTACGAAGCTTGTAGTGTATCCCCGGACATGCGAGGTTAACTGTATAGTAGTATTGTGTCAGAGAGGAGAGAGAGCTTAAGAGAGAAGAATCCGCCGCTCGCGGAAGACGAAGTGTAGAACTGAAGCCTAGCTCCCCTCTGGCACCGGTATTTATTGGCTCGAAAAGGGGCGGTACGGCCAAACCGGTTCTGGGCGGTACAAGTCCCGCCCCCAGGGCGGCCTGCATGAGCCGATCGATAGCAGAGACGTAGGCACCAACGGTGCTAGGGGTGCCTCCTCGATATCATGACCGAGGGTCATGACACTCCGCACAACGACAACAGTCATAATAAACCTGTCTACGTATTTTGCCTTTGGCATCCTTCTCCCCGCCGGCGAATTTAGAAGAGATTAGTGTTCGTATAGTTGGTAGTATTAGGGTGATAAAGTGTAAGTGCAAGGTTCGGCGAAATCTAGGAAGAATAGAGCGCCTGTTTAACTAGGGTTACCTAAAGAAGGGTCAGGGTTTGATCAATAGACACCAATCTAGGGGGATACAAATCTGAGGGGATACAGACAAACACTACGGTCAATGTAGATAACACACCACAGGTTGTTCACATAGTTAGTAGTAATGGTTACAAATATAGCAAAATGAGAATTATATCATAATAAAGCAAATGATATATGGAACAGAACGTGATTGTTGCTTCTTGCAGGGATCGACGTTGTTGTGGAGCTGCTTGAAGTTGATGAGTTGGCGTCTGATTATGGTGATCGATGAAGGTATAGCAATGGTGTCGAAGCGAGGCATACCTTTGAACTATTTGTGGATATGGTTTCTGTGCGTAGAAATGTATCTTAGTAACGGAGTCATTGGGTTGTTAGTATAGAAAGATTATTAGTGTAGAATTTGTGGAACATTTAGCTGTCAGAAGATTTGCTTCAGGGAGACGAGAATGGTATTCAGTATCATTTAGCGGTCAGGTGAAGATTGCGTCGAATAATACCGATTACGAGAATAAGTCTATACGAAACTGTCGGTAGGTATGAATAGTATTGCAGGAACTGGAATTAATTTTGGTCCTTATTTGAGTGGAGTGGAGAATATGCTGTTGCTCGTTTAATGGCACTGATTAAGGATGAGTAGTTGATGGCAGAGAGTATAAAAGGAATTCATATCAAGTAATCATAAAAATGTGAGTATCTGGCGATATCAAATTCCAATATTGATAGACGCAAGTACTAGTGAAGATATTCCTTGTCAGGAGTTGGACTGTAGTGCTAATGGCCTTGAAGCGATTTACATAGCTGAGGTGGGTTTCTTATCTCGAAATTGTAATGTATTGGGCCGCATTGCGCATATCATGTGTTTCCTGGAATGCGAGCCTTATTGAAGAATAAAAGTATATTATTATACGTTCCTAGTTTTGTACAAGTTAATAATAATTGTTGTAGTCCGCAGCTGATTTGAGCAGTTGCGTGAATGGAATCAGACTTACAGAAGAGCGTTGCTACTGAACCCTTGACACAGTTATAACATCCGAATAGTCGTTGGGGTAGTATGCTACAGTGAAAATTTTGGATTTCTTGCGTGATTTCTTTTATGGTGTGATTGAATGTAATCATTAATTGACCAGTACTGCCTCGTGTGTAGAATAGTAGTTATGTTGTTGTCCCTTTGTGTGGATTATGAGTCTCTGTGGGTATCGGTAGGGGAAGGTTATTCTGCAACTGTTTATGCGTGCAGACGATTTATTGGTACAATAGCAGTTGACAGAGTCTTCTGCAGGATTGCAGTTGCACGTGTCTTTGATTATACAGTTGGTCTGGTCATGGATCGTGTCATTATGACGTGGATCTGAACTGCAGGCGTAGCTGAATTCCGTATCTGGTGGTACGTAGGCTGTTGAGTTATTGTTTGTGAAGATGCGGTTGAGTAGTGAGATTGGTGTAAATGTGAATGAAGTAATTTCAAATGAGACGTTAGCGATTTGTTTAGTAGTGTAGGGGTTTCAATTCAAAGGTGTATGCCTTATGCTTGGGTGGTGTGCGAGACTACTGAAACGACATTGTTTTCGCATGGATGGACACTGAAAACTTCCTTGAAATTTATCATTAACGGGAACATGTGATCTGTAAAAAAGACATCCTGATGACGATAGCCGCAAGAGCAGTGCTGACCGCAACAGGTTCGAGCCAGTTATGTTATGCGCGTTTATAATTCATAGCATGTAGTTAATTCGATCGACAGTAGTGATATTGAAGCGTAATCTTAGCGCATTTTAGGCCTGTGCACACGTGCCCATGTGAGGACATCGTTTTTGGTATTGAACTTTCGTAATGGTGTTTCTTGTGAAGTATAGTGTTTCCTTGCGACATCTAAGATTTAAAGGGCCTAAGGAGATGCGCATATATGAAAAGCAGCGTGCTGAGCTTCGTAGTGGAGTTAGAATGCATATCAGGTATGCATCCGGGTTAAGCTGTAGCAATTTAATGTATATGGTTAAGAGCAGTTTGACTCTGGAGTGTCACATTGTATTCTACTGTGTTGGTGATGAGTGGAGTCTGTCGAAGCACGTAACAAAGCGGACTGGAAAATTCCCACAAATTGTGATAACGTCTTAGCACGTAAGTTGATATTTCATTGGCTGTTTACTTTTACCGAGTTCCGAAAGGGGTTGTGGCGTGCGTGTGAGGGACGGCGTGGTGTGGATTTCTGGTGTCCAAAGGTCGTAGTGTGGCACCGGAAGGAAGTCAGCGAGCGTCCGTATGTGCGCTAGTCTAACTCTTTCCGAAGTCCTATGGTGAAAATATAGGCGGTGATCGCCATGATGTAGAGGAGAGTTGCCGTGACAGCGATTGCGATTCGTGGCCAGCATTCTGGGTTGGAAACCATTTGACTACAGAAATTACAGGTAATCTGCTCGCAATAATGTGAAACTTGGCGGGACAAGCAAAATGAGAAGCCTGAGCAGTAGCGTTTTTGTGAGATCGTTTTAAGTTAAACATGGGGGCGTTTAAAGCTCTGTGAGCGTGATTTGCTGAGTGGGGAACTGTACATTCAAGTTCTGGTCAGGTTGGAGTAATTGTATGCAATAGTCATTTCCGCAGACTTGCAGTTTCTCGACTTCTTGTGGCATTTGTATGTGAATTCTCCAGTGATTCAGTGTAAATAGGGTTCTGTCGAGGGTAAGGAGTATATTGGTTGAAAAAGTGTTAGTGCGAGTGTTAATGTGAGCCAAGGTTTCCATATGTGCCATGTATTATGTGAATCGTAGGCGAAGGATGAGTCATCGAAAGTAGTGGTTGTGCAGTAGCTACCGTAGTTCTTGTTTAGCTTCGCTCGACGCGGTAGCATGGGTCGGGAGCGTTTTTGTGTGTCCCCGCTGCTTGGTGACGAATCAGCTGTATGGGGGTACGGTAGCGTCTCTTGCAATGTCAGTTGCCGCGTTTGTATCGGCTTCGAGGTGGTTTCGAGTCAGTGTATGGATTGTAAAAGGGTCGCAAGGGCTGTCATTATCTAAATCAAGCGAGGTATTATGCATATTAATTATTTCGTTCACTTCTGTAACGTGTCGTACGTACGATGTAGCGACTGATAGTGCAATCTTTGTCGGGTATGGCTTGTTGACAATCCGAGAGGCATCTGTTCGGGCCAAAGTTCCTCGTCCTTTACGAGTACTTATCCAGATGTGGAGTTTCGGTAAACTTTTTTGTTTAATGGCGATGCTGATGGAAATTGCGTAATTCTCCCAAACACACTTATTTTACGATATTCATAGAACTTGCATTACAAAGTTAAGATCAAGCTAAGTATCACAAAAGTACACTCATACTTTCATTATCTTTGATCGGGCTCTGTTGATCTCCTCGTATGATCTCGGTCGGACGCGACATTTCTATTTTTTCAAACAGAGCACGATAAACTAAAAATACGTAAGTAACTCATAAAAAACGGAAAAAAAACATTTTTCTTGATCAGTTTCGTTATTCAGTCGTAATACGCGTATTCAAAAAAAGGACAAAAAACCAACAACTGGGAAAAAAACATTAAACAATAATAATATACTACAATGAACAAAAATACAGATAAAAGAGCTCAGTTTTTGTACGACGTCGGTGCCCGCAAGGGTACGTTTCTTCCTGCCTTCGTTCACAGCCTGTAACGGAACGAAGGGCGTCAAATCCGGATAATGTTGAATACGGCCACAAACGAGAAAGAAAAGAAAGATTTTCTATTTGGAGCTTATTTATATGCCTGAGAATCGAAATGCTGCAAGCTTGCAAATTGTTTTATACGGAGCCATTAGTGTTACATCTATGGGTACCCACAGCAGACACTACAACAGTGTTGCAGAAATGATCCTTCCAATAAGGGTCATAGACGATCGTTCGTTTTCTGTTATTATAGATTTCAGAGTCTGACGTATAATTGTAAATGCGCGCACTTGATGTGGCCGAAATGGAAATAGTGGATCCACAGTGTTGAAATGATAAGATGGAATAGCTCCAAAAGGCTCCAGTATAGTTTAAGACACGATCGTCAACAGATACACCGTCAGAACTTACTCTGACAGTCGCGACTCACTAACATTCGATAACTGCTGGCACATAATGAACGATACTCTACACTACTATCAACACTACAAAATTTCTTCACTAATCTACACTACTCTCAATACTAGTATAGCTAGATAATCTATACTATACTATTACTAGTACCCCCTGAACTCGAGATTTCCTAAATTTCCTACAACATTTTTAAGGACACATACACTAATAGTTCCCTAGCCTTAACATCCCTTACGGACCACATAATATCGAGGCTCTACACAAAAGGTCCACACACTGATTTAATTTGATGTATAAAACAAATCAAATCAATCCACCACTGTTATAATCCCTCCTTCTATAAACGCACGGCGCGACCACGCTCGCGCATGCGTACTCTGATATCACCGCATTTGCGCTCTATCACTTTAATCAAACGAGATGGAAAGCCGATCATGCTCACATTACGAGGAACAAAGAATGAAACGTAGTCGTACATTACATGCGCACTTCTGCATTACAGGCGCATTATATTTTTATAGAAAAAGAAAAAAGAACAATCGTGCGGTAATAAACAACTTCATCGGTCAAAACTCTCAGACTCCGGGTAAAATTCGAATATAAAACCTCTTCCAAATCCCCGACTAAACAATGAAGCGGCGCACTCCCAACCGCTAATATGAACAATACAATACCACACCAATTCATGTTCACTCACTCAGGAGTCACCGTTCTACCGTCACACCATATACAACTAATAACAATTAGAGCATAATAATAAAAGCATATGACACGCGACGAACTCCTGAACTATCTCCGATTCTGATCTCCGCCCTCCTCTTTCTACATAATAATGAAAGCTTCATGCTGCCATTCTATTTCAACATGTCGGATAGGTCGTCCTCGGCTTCACCCTCTGACCACGAGAGCGAAGACGTCTCAGCACGCCAGCGACCATGAGGAACAAGAGGATATTCCTCCTCCCCCACCACCAGGTCATCTCATAGGGGAGCTTCTGCCCATCGATGATCCAATCAGACGATGGCTGGAGGACCCCTTACTTTCACCCCCCGCGAGGAGAACACCAAATTCGCTATAATCCTTGGGAGGAACCTGACCTCCCAGAAGAAGACGATCTACTACTACAATTCTTATTCCTTGATATGGCACCGAACCGGGCTTTCCGGTTTCATCGGCAATTCCTACATCTCTACGCACCATTGACTGCACCTCCGTCACTAGCGTCGGACGAATCGGGAGACTCGTGGCCAAGCGAAGAAGAAGGCGTCTACTCTTCGGAAGAAGACTAAAATACCTTGTAGACTAATGAGGACTTTTTTAAGAACAATGAATATGACGAGATATACTGCTGTACTATTTGACGGCATTTCACGGTATCCTCCGTGTATATATCAACATTATATACTTTCGATACGATTTTTTCAGATACTGATACGATATTTATATCTCGGTACGCTTCCAAGCAAGATCGAGTTTTATAAGAAAGATGAGGGTGGTTAGTCCAATAAATTAATTACGTTACAAGTGACAGTTGATTATTCCCATCACGCTTAGTAGAAAGCTGACACACCAACGAACCTTGACGTTATACTAATTATAGTATTAATGCACAGCAAATACACACATGCAAAACAACCTACATATATTCACAAATTCAAAATTTACTCTTTTACTACTTTCCGAAGTCCGCGGAGACGCACCCTTATCGGCATCATCGAACAAAACCGTATCCCACGCTACTTTCATTAACGATAAAGCCCCTCCTTTTTTTAAACTATACGCTACAGTCCTTCCCTCATTAAACTTAACCAGCTTACCGCCAATCGCTGCCCTTCGTTTTAATGTCATTAACACTCTTTCATACTAAACAGATGTTCTTTTTCCCCTCTCCTTACTAACAAGAACCCCCCTTAGATAATTGGCCCGTAAGTTACACGGATATCCCGTATAGTCCTAGTCCGTTTATCAATATCATTGTAATAATAACCTCTATTTATACTAATACCACTATACTAATACTAACTACATAAGCTAAAATAATTTCAAAATGCGTGTTTCTAATAGTCGTCTAGAAAGATGAGCTCACGCTCTTCACTCCGCGAGTTACTTAATCAGAACCAAGCACTACTACAAGCCATTTATCAACTTGTGAGCGAACACCACGCAGCCGTGCAGTCATTGCAGGTAACCGATACTATATAGGATTGTACACCTCTGCACCAACACTCTCACTACTTTCTTTAGCATCAGACGATGTATTTGGCTCATCAAAGTACTGTACTGCACGACGACCTCAGCGTCCTCAACACCCACCTCGCACAACTAACAGCGGACGTTCTGTTCTGAAGTTGTTACTTCAGTGCGAAGTTTATCGCCTCACACAGAATACAAACCAGCAGTAGGCATAGTAATTTATGATGGATACTACGCCTTTCGTTAGATCATTTGAACACTACTTTTCTTTGTAATGCAATATTCTTTAAGACGTTCGTTTGACAATAAACTAATTTCATGAACCATCTTCACCTTACACTGAAATTTTACATGTAACATAACTCTATGAAGAGGCGCTCCGAGCAGTTTTATTACACCTAATATAAGGGTAAATATTAAGAGTAAGGGTACACTCGCAAACCTAGAAACCGCATCAATCCATTAAGATTACATCCTCGGCGAAGGCATTAAGTAAACATCCATGAGAAGCGTAGCCATTGCGCTGTGTAATACAGTCACATTCATTCACATTCATAATATATGTTATAATATATGTTATAATACACTACTTTACCACCTGCTAATTAAATCCTCACTCTTTAGATATGGAACGCGATAATGTAGTGTCCCTCACCCACGAGGAGTACGAGCGCCTCCTCGCGACCATCCAAGCACAACTGGATGCAATGGCAGAAATCATGAATCGTCTTTACGATTTAGAAGCAAGAGTCGCACGATGCGAACAAAGGACGTACGCCACGGTGTCCAGAGCCCATGAGGAACGCTACGAATACAGAGATCGTTTTCAAGGAGACGAGGATTAGTGTACTTCTTTAAAGGAAAAAATATAATAAATAGTAATAAAAGGCTATGAGAAACGGTGCATCAAATGAGTCATGAGGGTTGAAGCCCATATTACGTTATTATTTCGCGGTATGAATCGATCATACACTATTCCTTACCGAATAATGACCATAAATAATATTCTCTTATTACTATCGTTATAGCCTGCAGAAAATTTCCCACTTTCAGAATGAATCGTCAGGAGCGCAATAAGGGAAAGGACGCTCTCTTCAGACGTCTTCCAACAGCTTACACGGCGGATCCGCACTGTGCAATTGTTGTGCAGGGGAATTGATCAACGGCTAACCGCGCTCGAAAGGATATTGGACCGCGCGATCACGCTACAGGAGAACGAACTCCAAAGAAGAAGGGACAATATGAATGGCCCGAACTGAAAGTCCCGTTGTGTGGATAGTTACTACTTAGGAAAGATAAATGTGGAGGTAAAATAAATGTGACAAACTATGACCTTGTGAGTGCAGTGTTTGTAAAACATTATCGCTGCGGACTGCAAACTGTAAAATGTCACTCATTGAAAGGAGACCTGGGACTTCAAAATACTTTCTAGGTAGTCAGAAAAAGGTGAAAAATATTTGATGCTATGGAACATTCGAAGCACATCGTGGACTTGAGAAAACATGAACTCGATGACGTCAATTGCTCCGAAACGCAGGAACCACAGCACATGTATTAATCGATAGAGTAATCTCAAAGTTACTATACCCTAATCACAGATACAATGCATACGATACGCGCATCAATAAAAAGTGATGGGCAACTGAGCTCGCCCGATCAATGCGGGATGACTCATCCTTCGAACTCGCTTACCACACCAGATAGCTACACACCCACGGGGGGCCAATGAGAGAAGGAGTACGGTAGCCACGCCGCAAAGCGACATTATTTGGACACGGTGTTTACGGCCGCGGGAAACAACACCGTAAACGTTCGAAATACGTGATAAAACGCCAACAAATCAATAATATCATTTGGAAATTCATATCAAATACTCATTACCGTATGAGATGTGTCAAAATTGAAAAAAGGAAAAAAAAAAAAGGAAGACCATCAATAAAAAAAATAAAAAAAAAAAATAAAAAAAAATATACATAAAATATGTAATACATTATACATCATGCAGTATACTTTCATAATAATCCACAGTTATGTATTCGTATTCTTTCTAAGTACACCATCAGTTAACATGGCTATCTTTCCACATTAGAAACAATATCTTTCTCATTGTATTCCGTCATCTTTTTCACTTTACGTTTTGCTCGTCCCTTACGATTCCGTGATTGACTACCTCACCACTCATTACACTCATTTAGATATGACTGACAATCATCCAATGCCACCCTATCCTTCTACAACCTCAGTACAGGACGATTTGAACCGCATCTACGCCCAGCTCAACACACATCAACAACAATTATTTAGCCTAAACCAATATCAACAGTACCTAGATAATCGTCTGACACAACTCGAGATGTCGTATTTCGCATCGCTTACTCTTGCTCCTTCAACATGAAACTAGACGCCACCGAGAAAATTAAAGACATAACGGCGCACCTTTCATGACGCACCCCCACTTTTGAACATACTTCAATGATATACCTAGGCCCGTTATACATTGTACCTTTTTTAACTATTATTAATACCACTGTTCCTTACACTCACTCACTTGATACTAATAAATATCCTATAAAAAAGATATCTTCCTTTCACTTCCGGTACAACATACCTTCATAACATCACAGCCACTACAGACCCTTTACAAATCATCCCTTTGACCACATTACTACGCGTTGCAATTGTCACTATTCTTCTCGCTACCTCACCAACACGGTACCTAAGCTCCGCCATCTACCGGCTCAACTCTATCCATGGCCTCTGATCAATACCCCGGCCCGCCCCCTTGATTTTTTTTCTGACTCCTGTCATTAACACTCGAACAACGACTACTGAGTAGCGAACTGAAGGTTCCTGAATTCCATGGTAACCCTACGGAATTCGGCCCTTCTGGGAACTCTTTGAAGAGCTCGTTCACAAGCAACCCTACTCCAATATTGGTAAGCTTTCTATACTACTCAGCTGTTGTAAAGGAGACGCAGCAAGATCACTAAGAATGATCCCCCGGACAGGAGATTCCTATGACAGGGCAGTACAACAACTGAAAAGTCAATACGAAGATCCCAAGCGCATCACTATACAGATGATACGACAATTGAAGTCCATGAAAGCATGCCATGACGATCCACGCACATTACGAAACAATTTAAGCGATATACAAGCCATCATAGCCACTATGCAGAAACAAGGAGAAGTGGTCGACTCAACCTACATGACAACCATGGTAATTGAAACATTCCCTAAGAACGTTCAAGAAGAGATCGCACGCAAGGAATTTGATAACGGTACACAGTGGACTATGGACGATCTCATAAATAACTTAGCCACTATTGTTAAACGAAAAGAACATATTGAGAGTCGTAACGACCACTTACGCGAACACCATTCTGTCTTTTTCACACGAGCTCGCGAATACCCGATAATTAGTTGCATCGGCTGTGGCCAAGCACACAAATTCGAAATATGTGACAAATACCATACAGCGTATCAAAAAATTGATCGACTTAAAATGCTGACTGCATGTTGGAAATGCTTCAGTCCTCGCCATAGAACGGCATTCCTGCCAAAAATCCGACTGCATACATTGTGGAGGGCACCATAACCCCATAATCT
>MU912920.1:6992-36558 GCA_036418165.1 Cooperia oncophora
GTTAGCTGTCGTCGGTTACGCAACTTACGCAGCTTTCGTTGGATCGATACGTATGTATTATTCACGAACCAGTCGCAGCTTACGCAGCTTTCGTCGACGTTGACGACGACGTCGCACGGTATGAACGCGGCCTTACTTCCCAAAGGATTAACAGATTACATAAACTAACAATTAGTAACACGATAATTGGATGTCAGCAAAGGCGAAATGAAAGCGAGCTATACCGCGCAGTAGCAGGATCGGTGAAGAGGACAACAGCAAAAACGAGGCGCTATAAAGCTCTAAGAACAGGAACCAAAAAAAATTACCTGAAATAAGTACGCTGAAAATAGAACCTCAACCCTTGGACGATGACCATCAGTTGGATCAGTAAGGCTGCGATGACTCCCAATATAATCAATCAACAGAAATGGATTTGACAGTGAAAGTGAAGGAATTGGAACAACCTCATGAATAACAAAAAGCCACAAGTGCCTAGGTAATATGTCCGCAATTACGGACACGTGGCATACCTTTCTGCGTCACTATCTCCAACCCTGGTTCTTTATGTTTAAGCGTTACGGGTTCCAGACGATAGCTCAATCAAATGTAGTGCCTTTCTAGTAGTGAAGTCCCGCGCAAATGCGTACAAGGGGACAAGCGGAGCTATTCTGCAATTTTGCGTCAGCGCAAGAGTACGGTGCGATTCTTGAAGGTGGGAAAGCCCTGTGTGATCCCTTCGTTATTTGTGAGAAATTGGAACATGTGTGGAGCTCCCCATGCAGGTCATTCTAGCATTGAGACAAAATTGACGTGGAATTGCATACTGGAGTCGCTTGTATATGTGCGCAGTGGCTCCGATTTTTTTCCAGAACCTGGATGTCCACACGGTGGGCAGGTATCCAGATGGTGTTCGGTGCTATGAAGGTTCGAAATGAATTCTTCACAGGATGAAAATCATCGCAAATCTATTTTAATCCAACGACATGCCAGTTGATGTAGCAACAAACCGTGCACCTTTGCAACGAAAGCTTTTGCTGCCTACGTCTCTGTTTCTCACCAAGACTGCTGCAATTCGCAGACGTTTTCTCTATCTATTGTGTAAACTAGGGGTAAAACCATCGATCCTGGCCGGAAATTCGCTCATCATCTCATCGTTTTCTTATCCTTATAAAGAAAGAATTTTCGTATGAGTTTTTCGGGAAGAATTTGTTTTGGTAAGGCTTCGCCAGGCTTCCAAATTTTGTTGTTCATTCATACCGCAAACTCTTCTCAGGCCGCTGCTTTCATCGGTTATCTTGAAGGGTTCTGCCCTTCCTTCTGTGTGTATGTGTGCGTGTGTATGTGGATGTAACAACCTGATTTCCCAGTGAAACAATTTTATTCTTACAAAAACACAATCGAAGCATTCCCTTTCGGATCATACATGCCATTTTAATTTTGAATTGAATTCTCTCAAGCCCGTTACACCTTTTTTGAAATTCGGAACCACTTCAAACCCAACTCACCATCTGTTCCATTACCAATGAGCAGTTAATACTTTCTAGGCAACAGAGCGGGCAATTTTTGCGGAGACTTCTTGAGAACTTTCCACTTGACCAGTCTGAAACGTTGAAGGGCGTGAGGCATTGTTCACAGTCTGCGGCCCAGCGTTTCTCTAGAAAGAAACGCTCGGGCGAAAAGCTTTCGATACGTATCGATTGGCGGTTGGGCGAAGAGTCTGGCGGTTGCGCGAAACGGTTTTGATACGTATCGACGGGCGGTTCGGCGAAGCGGTTGGGCGAAAAACGCTAGCCCGACCACCCTGGCGTTCTTCTTTACAGGGCGTAGGGCGGAGCGTGCGAAATCGATACGCATCTATTGCTTTTCGCCCATCGCCCAACCGCGGCGGTTCGGCGAAACGAGCGGTTGGCGATTCTCCGATCAATCCGTATTTTTTGCTTTTCGCCCAACCGCCGTTTCGTCAGGGTCGCAGACTGTGAACAATGCCTAAGAGCGACAAACTTTGTTCCCCTTTTTGCTACTGTATCTTCAGTAGAGTGACCCTTGGATGTTCATACATTTCTTTGGTACCAGTCAGGTCATTAATGATCAGCTTCATTCTGATACTGCTTCCACGGTAGCGTTGGACAATGGCATATCCCCACATATGACCAGTGACGATTGCCCTTCACACTCTCTCGCTTACACTAGCGCGTTGGGTAGCATCGCAGGTTGTTCCTTTCTCGATTTGCCCAAGTTTGACTCCAACCCTCTTCTGCTGCAAGGTTGTTTGCTTGCATTACCGCACAAAGGATCAAGCGTTTTTTTTTTCGCAGCTTATGAATCTCTACGTCGGCTACAATGTACAGGACCAGGCGCTAACGTAGACGAGGGGCCATTCGACAGCTTCCTTCTACGGGACTATCCCTCGGCGACTGTGGTCGTCTGTGCTTTATGCCTAACCCTAGGTGTTGAATTTGAAGTGTAAAAGCCAGGGTTCATCTCCATAAGGAGTGACTGGGGTCGCTATGGTAGAAATTTGAATCCTTTCTTCATCTTCCTTCTTTTATTATTTCATTCAATTTTCGGGACTGATCGTCAAGATCTCCTTTTCTTTTGAGGCTTCCACCAACCATTCTTTGCCAGTGGCCATCCAGTTTTCTGTCATCATATTCGTCACCAATGATTTCACTGGCGTCGTTTGCGTTGTGTCTCGTACTTCGTTGAAATTACAACATACAGGTTTTCCGGTTTCTGGTTTAGCTTTAGGATCGATTTAGGATCGTGAATAAAGCATAGGATACCGGGGCTTCTGAAATGACTTATACTAAGGAGTTTTCGACCAAGCGAAAGCCAATGTCTTGAATCCCTACAGAAGTGTTAAGATCTGCATTTTCATCTCCATTCAGTCATTCGGCCTTAGCCTTCCGCTTCTTTTTGAAAAAGTTTTACTGTTGCAATTCCTCGAGACTGCATCCATAATTTGTGAAGGCGAGTTGGAGAATCGACGACTGGACGTTCTCTCAAAACGCTCGATCGCCGATTCACTTATCCTTCCATTACGAAGTATGGGCTCGGCCTGTGATAACATTCCCTGTAACTCTTAGAGCGCAAACTGTAAAGTGGTGTTAATGGCAATTATTATAAGATAAATTCCCCATAGACTTGATATGATAACTGCTGTATTTCGCCGGATCTCGTGATCCGAAAGTACATTAGCATCTGGCCCCTGAAGAGCGCGTTCATACTTCGCGATCGCTCGATTGACTCGCGCGATCTGATTGCTCGAATGGGTCGCGCGATTCGACGACCGGGCGCGCTCCATCGCCAATCGGTGAACTGCCGTAACGACAGAATTCAGCTGGGTGGCGTTCGTGCACCGCTTCGTTTTTCGTGTATCTTTATGGTGCACGCATGCCTTGCTTTTCCGAAACGTTCCGGAAAGTGTGCTACTTCTTAAAGTTTTATGTTTTGCTATATTTCTCTTCCAGTCTTGTTCTCAGAGATACTCCTTGGGGGTTCACCGATTGGCGATAGAGCGCTCCCGGTCGCAATCGCTCGTTCGCGAAGTGTGAACGCGCTCTAGGCATGATGTCTAGGTTCGTGTACTGTTGGGGTCACGTCTTCACTCCTAACGGCATTTCTATTGTGCTTATGTCACTGTTTTTATCACTACCATATAGTAACTAAAGCGTTCCATTGTTTGAGCCAGTTTTGCTTGTTAAAATTCAGCTAAAGAATCACAATAAAGAACTTTCAGATTTCCAATTAATATGCAATAAGTTCCGCTGGGCCTACTTCAACTTCGAACAAAGTCATGTCATCATCAGCTGTTTTCATTCTCGATCTCAAGGGCAAGGTAACCTTCATTGTCTACCTTTCGCTTTTTTTTGAATTGTTCATATTTCACGATCTCACTCAGACTATTATATCCCGTAACTATCGTGGAGATGTCGATATGGGTGTTATCGATCGATTTCTCCCTTTGCTTATGGATCGTGAAGAAGACGGATTGGCTTGCCCAGTGATTTCCAGTCAGGATGCGACTTTCGTCTACATCAAGCACAACAACATCTATCGTAAGTACTGCATACTATATGGATCATGTCATTGCTTTAAAAAATTTGTCAGTCCGAGTTCCATGTGCAGCCTAGGATACCCCTCAAAATGCGTTCATACTTTTCGTCGGCGTTTTGGGCGTTTTCGGCGAAATGGAAAGTATAGATATCGATCTAGCCTCTTGAGAAGAAGCTCCCTCTGAGCGTTTTGAGCGTTCTGAGTGTTTTCAATGTTTTGGACGAAAAGGGAAGTATAGGTATCGATCTGTCGTTGGTCGTTTTCATCGAAAAAGAGCACTTAGGTATCGGTCGGCGCTCGAAACGCTGAGAACGCTAGACCAATACCTATACTTTACTTTTCGCCCAAAATGCCGACGAATAGTAGGAACGTAGCCTAGGACGGTGCAGTCACTTAAATCTCTCACTCCTGCCCTTTCTTTCCTTTTTATAGCTGGACAGGAGAGAGGGAAAAGGCAGCTGATCAGTAAAGAGCGGAAGGCAAGAATGTGTTCTCTCCTATTTTTGGCTTTCTTTCTAATATTTCTCTCACTTTTCAATGGTCCAGTGAAATATAAGGGGTCCTTGGGGGCGTCCCATGGAAGAAAAAGAAAACAAACGGCCAGTTCAAAGTAAGCAGCAGTTACTCCACCGCTCCACCTTTACAGAAGTTCGAAGTAGATCCCCTCTAGGCCTGCTCTTCCTGCTGGATCGTCTGTCGAAGTGGCTGAGGAATGATTGTTACTACCTACCCGAAGTGCATCTTTTTATTATATGCAGTAGCAGCAGTGACTCTGAGGAAATGAGTGTATGAGGGTGCAGAAATCATTGAACCCTTTTTTGCGTTATCTCTCCTTCCTCGCTTATGAGACACAAACAGCACTATGCACCTTGGCATTCATAGTGTATATAGCATCCCAAGGGAGGTTGTCTCTGCTATTCCGGGAGAAAGGAGAAAGAGTGTGTGCAGTTCTCCTCACTGATCAGTCGGAAGTCGTCAGAACATTTGATGCAAAGAAATGGAGATATACTTGAACTGAGTTTGAACTCCAGTGAGCACTTGATCTGCTTCCTACAGAAATGCATGCAGAAGAAAAGAAAGCGAGTAGTAGTGGAGGTAAGAGGAGAAAGGGCTGCAGAGAGGCTGCAGCGAGAGAGAGTGGTCGCATCAGAGCTTCGAATTACACATCTCATACTTGTCCCGGAATCCTGTCCAGTGTTGTGGCCGTGGCTAGTGTTCGCCTAACTTGTTAATCCACCTTCAGGGACTTAATTTCTGCTCGGGAATCAGATTTTCAACGTTGTGGGAAGCAGCAGGCATACTGTTTTGAGCAATGGCCTCCTTCATGAATGTTATTATTGAGTCTTTCATACCCACAAAACATCAAGAGTGTCAACAAAATCTCCCATTACAATTTTCTTTTCCTCTTTTTTTCTGTTCCCTTTTTTCTTGTAATAGATCTTGATTTCAGTTGTTTCAACCTGCCGCACAAATGTTAACGTGGCGCTGGTTCTCTCATTCCTTTTCAAGTGTGTTGAGGCAAGTCTCGTTTATATGATTTTCCATTTTTTCTTTTTAGTGTTCTCTATAATTGAGTTAGGCCCGTTTTGCTCTCTTTATTTTAGGCCCGTTTTGTTCTATTTGTTCTTTTCTATATTTTTTTGTTTTTTTTCTGCTGTCATGGAGAAAGAAACAGATAACATGGGTAGAACTACTACTAAACTACTTGAAAACTAATGGTTTTTTTCTTCCCTGACGTTCCACACTAAGGTAGGGTTGACGAAATAAGGTACACGGATAAGGAATTGATAAAAAGATTATGGGAATTTGACGCGAAGACACTCATCCAAAATCGTGCAATAAGAAGAACTTATGAAGAAGAATGGTTATGAAATTATTCCAGTAAAATGGGGCTTAGCGCTGGAAGGAGTGATGAAGCAATTGTGAACTAGGCGGGTGAGGATTTTTGCCTCAATATAGTCGCTCGAGTGTGGTGAACCTGACCCTTTGTGCGAAAGGTTTTGGGTATTCTGCCAGCTGGAACTCTGAATCTTACTATAACAGCATTTTGCTTTTTATTTCTTTTTTCATGTGTTTTTGGCGTAACGTTTTTGGAAATTCGACCAGGGTATTACATGGCGATTGCTTTGTGTTTGTGAATCTTTCTCGTCAGTTCTTTCATTCCCTTTTCCATTAAATTTTTTTAGCGAGAGCCTTTTTCATTAATGTTTCTGGAAATTTTTATAACATCGCAGTTCTTGTGATATTGCGTTCTCTCCACACCCAGTTGCTATTGCACACAACGCCCAGCAGGTCTTATGAAAGCATTAGGCATTAGGCACTAATGTCTTGAAGATTGATGGTGTAGAACAAATTCGAAGTCGCGTAGAGTCCATAATACGGCGAAGTGATGCTTTGTGTCAGGGGCATAGATCAGATCCCAATTTCTAGTGGCCTTAGGCGTCGAAACGCGGCTGCCGCTGGACTAGTCCGTGCTCCCAGACACGCCCATTCAGTTTTGGGTTGTGGGACTCCACCCAACATGAGCATTCCCAAAGCGCATTATTTGGAAGCTAAATTTACTGATA
Source organism: Cooperia oncophora (assembly GCA_036418165.1). Lineage (NCBI taxonomy): Eukaryota > Metazoa > Nematoda > Chromadorea > Rhabditida > Trichostrongylidae > Cooperia > Cooperia oncophora. The sequence goes on from MU912920.1 coordinate 13,598, forward strand.
CGCGCCAATTTCTCAGCAATTCGTTAGGACTTCTGATCTACGCTTTTTATTTATTAGTCTCTTTTTACTTTGTTCTTTATGTTTGTTTTTGTACCTTGTTTACAACGGCCACAGTAGCAGGGTTTGAAAGTCTTCTTTTGTTATCTGTACACCATAAACTTCTTTCGATGTATACGTGATTCAAAATAGCCCACGTTACTTCTGGATTTCGGATTCTAATTCTGATTCTTTCAAGGTTTTCACTGAATACTTCAAAGACGTTGAAGAGGAGTCAGTGCGGGATAACTTTGTTGTTATTTATGAACTTCTTGACGAAATGATGGACTTTGGATTTCCACAAACCACTGAAAGCAGAATCCTGCAAGAGTGAGCTTCTGTGGTCCTTATTTTCTGTGCTTCAGGCTCTGCTTTTTTCTGGTAAAAGTGGCGATTGTCATTGTTCCACTTCTTTCTCAGATTCATAACCCAAGAAGGTCACAAGCTCGAAGCTGCGCCGCGACCTCCAATGGCCGTTACTAATGCTGTTTCGTGGAGGTCGGAGGGCATCAAATATCGAAAGAATGAAGTTTTCCTGGATGTGATCGAAAGCGTCAACATGCTCGTGAGTTCATTCTTCATTCTTCTTTGAATTCATTCTGTAAGTCCTTTTCGTCGGATGCTCTACTGAGACGCATAGGCCGTGTTCATACCTTGCGACTGGATAGGTTATCAATCCGGGAGATTCGGCGATTTGGCGAGTGAAGTGTAGGTATCGATCGACGATTGAAGAGATTGAGCGAACCAGCTATTTGAGAAGCTGCGCGATATGGCGTTTGAGATCGCTGGACGCCGAATCTCTGCAGTCGCTAGTGAGGCAACGGCGGTTCGGCGAAAAACAAATAAATACATGCTGAGCTTAGAATCGCCGACCGCCCATTCCGTTGCGCTTCAGCGGTTGGGCGAAAAGCAATAGATACGTATCGATTTCGCAGGCTCCGCCCTAGAGAAAAACGCCAGGGTGGTCGGCCTAGCCAACGGCTTCGCCGAACCGCCCGTCGATACGTATCAAAACGGTTTCACCCAACCGCCGGATTCCAACCGCCAATCGAAACGTATCGGAAACTTTTCGCCGAAGCTTTTCTTTCTAGAAAAGCGCTGGGTCGCAGACTGTGAGCAATGCCTGACTGCGCCGATCCATGCCCCTCCACTCCTTTGGCGCGCAATCGCCGTAAGTGCCGAGTCTCCCGAATCGCTAGGTCGCTCAATCTCCGCAGTAGCCAGATCGATACCTATAATTTCCTCGCCGTGCAATCTGTCAAATCGCCAAGTCTCCCGAATCGCCGAGTCTCTCAGGGAAGACGGACAAGGTCTGGAGGCAGCTCAGCTGTTCTTATGATATGTTTTCACCACCTTCCCTCACAACTGCAGTGCCCTAAACGTTGTTGCTCAGCTTCTTATGTGGCGTCAGCTTTGATTTCTTGTCTTTTTCCTCTTTGGGGACAGGTGTTCAAAAGTTAATGTGATAAAGAGAATTACTTCGCACGTTTATATAAAAAGGTAATGCAGGGAGGCAGTAGTTTTTTATCTCCCTCCTTTTAAATCAGTTTCATTTCATGTTCTATGAATATTTCTTCAGCTAGCGCTTCTTCCAGAAACAAAAAAAGTGAAAGAAGATCACACGCTCTGCGTTTTATTTATATCGTAGAAATGCCGCATTCATTCATTCTTACCATTCTCTTTGTAGGCTAACGCCAATGGAACAGTTTTGCAAAGCGAGATAGTTGGTTGTGTCAAAATGCGAGTATATTTGACGGGTATGCCTGAACTACGACTTGGTCTCAATGACAAAGTGCTGTTCGAGGGGAGTGGACGTGAGTATTTGGAGTTTACTTCCATGTATCGTTTTTCATCCTTTAAACCCTAAGTGATTTGTGTGTGTGTTCTATGTTGAGTGCCGTTCACCCACTCACTCATTACTACCAATTGTCTCAGTCACACGTCTTGTTTTTCAATCACACATGCTGAAAAGTTAGTTACTTGGCTGTGACCGATGAACTGCTTCAAACTTGTTTAAACTGCACTTTGGCATTGTGTGAGTGGCTGTGAGTGTTGCAAACCTTCTCTTGCAAGATGCTACGAAGAACTATTCATTTTCTACCGGTGAGTTCTCGAAACCCTGGAGCTCATTGCGGTTTAGCTCCCAGACAAGTGCCAAAATATCGGGTGAGAAGATGTAACGTAAAGTACAAGTGGGTTTTGGCTATCGTTTTATCACAGCGCAACCAATCTTGACAGTTGACTTTTATCTACTACTAGAAAACGTTTTCAATGGGTGATAAGCGTCGTATTATATGGTGAATGGCCATTTTCGTTTTTTTTTCGTTCTTGTCTAGACGCCCTCAATACTTGTGCGCTTATATTTCAACTGGGAGCTTCTGTTCCCTCATATTTTCTCTTTTTTTCGTGTCCGCTTAGGTAATTAACTCTAAAAGTCATATGTTTTAGTCTTTGTTATAGTGGTACTTTTATTTCCACCTTCCCTCCAGAGGAATGTGGTAGCAACTTACCGTCCCTTGAGGGTGGAAGACTTGGTTACCTGAGCGGGAGCCGATTTTTGGTTCGGCCTCGACCATGCGCATGGTAAGGCTGCCACTTGCCGCAACACCACCTAAGCCTCTCGTTTGCATATATTTTTTTGATATTTTCCCCAATATAGATAGCCCTATTCTAGGCGAACCTGTGGAGGTTATTCAAGTCCTTGTGGGATGCGCTACATATTGTGCTGCCATTCAAAACAGTGGTGACTTTTTGAATGCGATCGTCCTATAAATTGAATGAGGGCCAACTGTTGTATAAGTCACTGTTTTCATCTGACAGTCAGCCTGGCCCCGGCCCAAATTTACCTCGGCCCGCGCGCGTCGCAAGTGGCTCCACCCATTGTTCCAGGCAGATTTGGTACGAATTAACCTCCTCCATAAAGATCGGAGAGTTGTTTGTGGAATGGCCGGGCGGGAACCGTGCGGGATTTTCATTCCTTATACTCACGAGATTGAATCCCGGATTTGTTCCTGTTCGACCTTTCTACAACCAACTCTTTGCATTCAAAACAGACAAGTATTTTCAATGAAAACGAAATTCGTGGCGCATTCCGAAAAAATTCAATCGACGCGGAAAGTGTTATTTTTAACTGAAGCCTTTTTCAAATTCTTCCTTGTTTTCACTTCACAAGTTCTGCAGATGTCTTCCTCTTTCTTCTGTTTGATGTTGAATTTCTGTAATAGTTGTCAATATCATTCAACTAAAATGGCTGGTTATTCCATTGATAGAACTTCGTGTTCAGGCGGCAAAAGTAAGTCAGTGGAATTGGAGGACGTCAAATTCCATCAATGTGTTCGTCTTTCGCGATTCGACAATGATAGAACAATCTCGTTTATTCCACCCGATGGAGCCTTTGAACTTATGAGTTATCGTCTCACAACGGTTGTGAAACCTCTCATTTGGATTGAGAGCAACATCGAAAGGCACTCACATTCGCGTGTTGAATTCATGATTAAGGTATTTCATTGTGCTGTGCTTCATGCTTATTGGTTTCTTGAATTGTAACACTGTAGGAATGGTGACGTAATGGTTACAGTTTACTTTGTCGATGTAAGTATTATGTTCCAACACAGTGCACTTCAGGCCAAGTCACAGTTCAAGCGTCGTTCTACAGCAAACAATGTGGAAATCATCATTCCTGTACCATCAGATGCCGATTCGCCGAAGTTCAAGACAAGTATCGGAGCAGTACGTTATGCGCCAGAGCAAAGCGCATTTGTTTGGACAATCAAGAGTTTTCCGGGTGGGACCTATAGTTTCATCTATTCTGTTTATCTGTTCATGTGCTTTTAAAGCGAACTGCTACGAAGGGCTTTCAACAAAAATTCATTCAGGTGGCAAAGAGTATTTGTTGAGTGCTCATTTCAACTTGCCATCAGTCGTGGGAGAGGAAGTGGAAGGCAAGCCACCAATCAAAGTGAAAGTTCGAGATTCCATATTTCACAACATCGGGAATTCAGGTACCATTTCATGCTTTTCTTTGCTGACTCCATTTACAAAATTAGAGACTTTTTTATGAAACCCACTGTGATAGCAGTACCCTAATATTGGATGGTAGATGTCTCTGCATGGGATGACAGAGCATTTTGGGTGTATGCAAGTAATATCAAATTAAAGGCACGTTCCGCAGTATAATAAGGCTATACCTCTCGATTAGGTCAGGTGATCCTGTAGGTGATTGTGGAGGCTACACTACATTCAGAAAGTGAAGATTTGCAAGGATTCCGGTGGATGCTGAACAAATAAGACTATAGACACCCTGTAGACCCTTGCCAACCCCAAGTGGCTACTGGCTTCAACTAGTAGCTCCTGTAGTAGCATACTCCATTCCGACTGTGGGAGTAGATGATAAGGGAGAGAGAGAGAGAGAGAGAGAGGGAGAGAGAGAGAGAGCTGATATATCGGTATGATAACTAGAAGTGAGTATTCTTTAAACACGCTTTTTCTTCACTGCGTGCATGTTCCAGCTGTTATGAGCAGGGGTCCTTCGTAGCCCATGGACGTTTTTTCTTTCTGCTTTTTTTTTCTTTACTATTCGGTTACTTAGTTCCTTTTCGTTCATATTTGAGCTCCATTACCCTTCATTCGTGATCGCTGGTTTAGCCTTTGAGCTGCGACGACAACGCACTATAGGAGCGCCTTTTCTTCCTTTGAGCTCTAGTTTTTCGCTTCTTGTCTAAGGCCTATAACTCATTTCCAACCCAAGGGAACTAATAGCTCTGGAAAAGGACTTCTACCTACAAAACGGTCTGTCTTCATAATCCACTACATGGAATTTAGTCCGGTTCATCTGTTACCTTACCCCAAATGCCAAGTGCTTTGTCATGATTTTCGTAAAGCTACACGGTAAAGTACATTGAAAATGCGATGATCCTTTGCTTTACCAGAGGACCTTATTCAGCAGGAGGGGCGGGGGTGAGAAGTAACGTTGTCATATCGAAAGTGTGGAATTATTTAGTATTCTCGGCGCTAACGTGTTTCGGGGGGGAAGGGGTGGGATCCACTCTCCAGCTGCTCTGTGTCCGTTCCCAGAAAGGATTACTCTCAAAGCGTAGGCAATCAGACTCGTCAAGAGATAGTCCTGCAGACAGGACGTCGTCTCCACTAAGCCTAAGCCATGATTGGAGTGAAAGATATGGAGGCGCTGGCGAATGGTTCCCCCCCCCCTTCCCCCAACCGTTTCAGCGCCATATATTCAATTATCCGCTGTTTCAACCCCATGGTTATTTTAACTTTTTCTCAGCAATGTTTATGAGTATTTTTATGGATATTTGATAAACAACATCCTAGGTACGTTACTTGAAAATCATAGAGAAGAGTGGTTATCAAGCTTTACCATGGGTTCGATATATAACACAAAATGGCGAGTATCAAATGAGAATGAAGTAACTTTACTCGTACACGGAAGTCTCCGTATTTTTTTTCCACTATTTGCATGTGATACTTAAATGTTCTTCTGTACTTTTAGTTTCTAGTTCCTTTAGCTTATGATATTTTTCGTGTTTATTGAAAAAAAATCGCAAATGAGATTGGTGTTACGGTGATAAAGTCAGTCCATAATAGCAGCTTCTTTCACATTTTCAGTTCATATTTTCATTTTACTTCTTTCCTCTAATTAATGAGATTTCAAGTTTCACGCATTTGTGTTGGTTCCTCTTGAATGAGATTATCAAAGTGTTTGTTTGAAAATCAAATACATTTCCGCAGATTGTGATACTGATTCTTGCTCTTTTACTTATTGCTTATTTATTAGTACTCACATTGAACTTTGATGAGTTTCTTTACATTGTTCTCAGTTTTATTCTGGTTTTTCTTCGGTATCAGATTTCTAGGTATCACTGTTGCATAATTGCTTTTTCGTTTGTGAATCTCGGTTTCTGTCAGTGTTTCGTCATGCTTTTCTTACTTTTGATGTTGTTTCATCTGATTTCTTGGCATGTTTGTTTACTATGATAGACCCTAGCTATTCTCCAGCAATTGTTACTTGCCGAAAATCGAGCGTAGAGATGTCACGTGCTCGTTTTCCGCAACAGGACCTAACTGCTGAACGTGGACGTGCCGCAATATAACAAGCTAGCTAGCTGCGAAATACTCTGCCAGTTTGCGTGCAATGCCGCAACACTGGTGTTCTGACCTACTACTAGGAGAACATTTCACATCCTTGTGCATTTCAGATACAGGATTAAAGGCCGTTGGCACGATAATTTGGTACTCGGCCTAAAATGCTAGCAGGGCGCTATATAGTGGGAAATGGCGAAAAACGAAGTGAAACGGTCAAAAACCTGCGAAGAAAAGCCTTCGTTCTTAATGACTCAAAAAGCAATTTCGGACGAGTTTCCCGTAGGCATCTTGCCAATAACCGCTACGGTAGGTACGGCTGCACGTATGTACTCATATATCCATGCAGCACCGCCGCCGCTTCATACCTTCGCTCTATGTTCTACTTGGCAAATGAAGCAAAACGAGCATCAGGTACGGTCGTCCATTTGTGGGCGGGCAGGCGCGAAAACGTTCGGGTCGGTATGTTGTGGCTTGGAGGACTTTGTAAGGTACCTTTCTTGGAAAGAGCGCTACGCAGCACCTGTTTGGGTCGCGGAATCCGTCTTGCCAGGCACAGTAGTCTCGTCTTCGGGGTTTATCATGCCAACTGCCTTTGAACTGGTCACGATCAGCATAGGTTTTCCCCAAAGGACAGTACAAGTAACCGTTGAGCTCTAGCTCAGAGTGCCTTCATGCTTCCACCCAATCGTTCAGATCGCGCGATCGGATCGCTGATTTTGAACGCACTCGTAAGTCGCTCAGAGATCTCGCTTAACTAGAGACTTTCTCTAAGAAGAGGTGCTTGATTTATGCACTGGCATTTCACACCATTAGGATCGAAGAGTGTGCGGGAATGATCAACTGGGTTAATTGCCTTGCTACGCACCATGCACTTGACTTTCGATCGAAAATATTGGGATAGTTGAAAGCGTGTTTGGCTTGACGGCTGTGATTTGAGAGGACTTGTCACTCTCGAAGTCCACAGCTTCTTCTTCTTTTAGACGTGCTTAGCCTCGCGTAATCGGTGGTGAAAGGGCAGAAAAAGGGCTTGTGTAGTCCGGGTGGCGTTCGACTGAGGGGATCACTGGGACCAAAGCGAGTACTCTACGTATTGATTTTCGGGGAGTAGAATTTCTGGAGAATAGTCTTCATTCGTTTCGCGACACCTTCAGTTGCACGTTTTATTTGGTAATAAAGTGTTTAAGCTGAAATACTATTGATTTTCTGTCTAGAAGGTACAATATTCACTGGTATTTGGTACATATTTCTCACAGGGGTGTGCTGTAGATGAAGTATGACCATGTTCTTCTTGATTACTTTCACTTACATTCTATCATGTTTAGAATGCGACGTAGTTACACAATGTGTGCGACGGCATCACGGTTTTTTCGGCATGGTTGGTCCGCGAAACCGGCTTGTTCCACGACAGAAATGGTAGTTTAGTTGATTTTGTCACAGTTACATATTGACATTGAAATTCTTTAATAGCATCGTCAATCTTCACCAAAACATATGTGAATGTCCGTCACTACAGGGCCTGTTTGCAGTAATCGTAGCAGTAATTCTTATGGTTCCATGTGCACGTAGACTGATGTTTTCAAAATATTGATCACTGTAATTTTGAAGCACGAAATTGTGCTGCCATGAAACTGGTTTTGATTTTCATCGCAAATGCACAGGTGTTCCAGGAGTTGCCGCCAAGACGACCTACACTTCCCTCTACTCAATGTGTCGCCAATCTGTCTACGGTATCCGATAGGAGTCAGCCTGTAGGCGAACAAACGAATTATGCTCCAGATGATCTAGTACCAGGTCCGAGCATGTTGAAACGGATTGTATCAGAGCTGGAAAACGTTGGCACAACATTCATTCTACCAGTTACCGATTCCGAGGCTATGCAACAACTGGCCCAACCCCTACGGTCCCTAGTAAGTATTGGTGAGTTTTGGAAGACTCTTGATGTCGAGCTCTGATGAGTTACAGGCTTTCTATTTCAGGTGTAAAACCAGAGTTTGTAATCGATGCATGTACAAAGAATCCAGGATTGTTCCGGAATCTCACCACAAAAGGCGACGATGCTTGGCAGGTGTGTAGATCTGATTTCAAGGGTGATTCTTCATTGACGAGTTAGAGCCTCGGATTTACAGTTGCGCTGATTTGTAAGTGATTGTGAAGCTATTCTCCAGAGGTGGGAGGGGGTGCATGAGCCTCGGAGTGAAGCCACCTGCATTAGGGCACGTTCGGCCATTGGAAAACTTTTTCAGAGTACGACCCCCCCCCCTCAAAACGTCCTCTGGTGAACTCGACCCACTCCCCCTTCCCCAACCCTCACCCTACCTACCATCTTCCCGGGTTCTCCCATTTTCCTGTATTCTTTCCGGAGCTTACCGCGGTTTTTCATCCCTCCAAAAAAAGTGCCTGCAAGAGGTTGCAGGGTGAGGGTTAGGTAAACACTTACAGAGAAAAATCAACAAAAACATTCTCCTCAAAGGCAATGACGACCCTTTCCTTCCTCCAGCGACCAAATATGACCCCACTGTGTGGAAATCCGGAAAGTACGACGTGCCCTATCTGTAACTTGAAGTCAGCACTACGATGCTCTGAGTCTGGAGGTCGTTGCATTGCTTGCTAGATTCTTCAAGAGAAGGAAAGAAGGAAGTAGAAGTAAAGAAGGAAGGTAGGAAGAAGGAGGGGAGGAAGACTGAGGCTCCGCTGTGGACAAATGTCCTTTCATAGAAGGGAATGAAGGTGTGGGTGAAACACGTACCAGTACTTGCTGGCGAGAAATTGGGAGTTAAGATATGGCTCACTCACCACGGGGTCCCCTCCCACTTTAAAAATGCAGGCTATCATGACACTGACCAAAAATTGCAAACTGCTCTCTTTTCTCTTGGTGGCATTTTCTGCTCAGTTCGGAAAGTTCGTTTCATTCACTGCCTATCAGAGCATAAAACAACGATAGGTATAAACTGTGAGAGGGCATCCTTTGAGTCTTTTCAAAGAGAATTCCCGCGATCAAGTATTACGGGTCATGGGTATTCAGTTGTGAACCTGTAGCCGATAAGAGACTTCGAAGTAGGGAAGGAAAAAAGCCTTGAGAACACCCTAAACAATACCTCTCCCGGACAGTCACACAGCCTCTGGATACGAGTTCTCCAGAGTTGTTGGCATATCCACACCTTGCTACATCCGTGCAGCGCCTGGCTCGCAGATAGCTTCACTGAATCTTCGAGTACCAAATGCTGATTAAACCCAGAAGAAGAAAACGAAAAACAAAAGCATCATCATACCCTATATATAAAGCAGAAGTTGTCTGTCCGTTTGTCGGACGGACCAATAGGAGAATAGGCTCCGCCCACAATGGGCGGGGCCTATATTTAACTGAAGTGAGCGGTGTCTCTCGAAAACGTCAACAAAACTCTGAACGCCGTCAACATTGGGATGGGGGGGGGGTGAGGGCACTTCCGTTGAAATAGCATGTCGGAAAATATACGAATACACACAACCAAGCCTCGCACACGATAGAGGGGGCGGGGGCGTGCGCCGAAGTGAGTAGTGCCAACGACAAAAATTCGTAAATTCCTCCTGAAGATCACAGGGAGCGGGGACAAAATCATTATCTATGCACCACGTTAGACTACACCCACAATGGGCGTGGGGGCATACCCGAAGTGAGCGGGGCGTTTGTTCGGGCGGGCGGGGCCTAACGCAAATCTTCAAAATTCAGACCCGGAACTGCTCGGCAGCGGGAAAACGGAACTCGCAGCTAAAAGTGCGCAGCAGATTAAACAGAAGCCGGAGGTCATCCGAAACCTGGGCGTTGGATGAGAGAGCCCGGCAGATTGCAGTAAGCGGGCGTTTGTCTGGGTAGGCGGGGACCAAGTAAAATTTCGAAGTTCGAACCCGGAACTACCCGAGCAGCGGGAAAACGGCGGGAAGAGTGAGAAGTCGGTCGAGGTTGAATGGAAGAAGGCATACTTGAAATGGACGTCGGTGAATTAAAATCACTCTCTCCAGCAGTATTCTTGTATTACATGGTTGTGTTAGCAATACCCCGGGCGTCGATTCACGCATTATTTATTGTATAGCAATGCAGCATGCTGACCCTGTGCAACATTTGGCAGATGAGCAGTTGCTACGCTAGAACTTAAAGCATTTTTGCGAGCAGTGTTCGAACGAACCCGCTCTGTGATCGACTCGCATTTTGTTACAGAAAATTCATGTGGGCTGCATTCTATGGAAGGGGGTTGGGCGAGGGAGGGGTAACATAAGTGAAGAGACACCCCAGCGAATGAGATGTGCGCCGAGTCGGCGACGCCTGCTGCAAAAGTTCATAATATAGTCGCAAGGCAAATGAGAGTAGCAGTGAATGTGAGGGCATAATCGAAAATTCATAACCTACTACCAATTTTTAACATGTATTTATTTGTTTATTTACCTGCTATTCATTCTACACCAACTCAAATACCCATATACTTCCACTTCAGTTCATCCACTACCGCCATTCCATCCCTCGCCTTTACGAAAATTTCACAACCGTCCGCTAGGGGGGGTATATACCAAATGTGAAACGGTAATGTTCTGGAATTGCAAAAAAAAATTTTCTGTAGCGAAGGCGCTTCTCCTTTATCGCGTTGGTGGCCGGGGACCCACTTCACACGCATAAGGAGGATCGCCCGCCGAAGGCGGGCGATCCGACTGGCCCTCAGTTTGGATGGCCGGGGACCCACTTCACACGCATAAGGAGGATCGCCCGCCGAAGGCGGGCGATCCGACTGGCCCTCAGTTTGGATGGCCGGGGACCCACTTCACACGCATAAGGAGGATCGCCCGCCGAAGGCGGGCGATCCGACTGGCCCTCAGTTTGGATGGCCGGGGACCCACTTCACACGCATAAGGAGGATCGCCCGCCGAAGGCGGGCGATCCGACTGGGCCTCAGTTTGGATGGCCGGGGACCCACTTCACACGCATAAGGAGGATCGCCCGCCGAAGGCGGGCGATCCGACTGGGCCTCAGTTTGGATGGCCGGGGACCCACTTCACACGCATAAGGAGGATCGCCCGAAGGCGGGCGATCCGACTGGGCCTCAGTTTGGATGGCCGGGGACCCACTTCACACGCATAAGGAGGATCGCCCGCCGAAGGCGGGCGATCCGACTGGGCCCTCAGTTTGGATGGCCGGGGACCCACTTCACACGCATAAGGAGGATCGCCCGCCGAAGGCGGGCGATCCGACTGGCCCTCAGTTTGGATGGCCGGGGACCCACTTCACACGCATAAGGAGGATCGCCCGCCGAAGGCGGCGATCCGACTGGGCCTCAGTTTGGATGGCCGGGGACCCACTTCACACGCATAAGGAGGATCGCCCGCCGAAGGCGGGCGATCCGACTGGCCCTCAGTTTGGATGGCCGGGGACCCACTTCACACGCATAAGGAGGATCGCCCGCGGCGGCGATCCGACTGGGCCTCAGTTTGGATGGCCGGGGACCCACTTCACACGCATAAGGAGGATCATCCGACTGGAATAGAAATAGCTTCCGAAAACTGTGCATGAAAATAGGGCTACGGTAAGCAGTGCACGACCGAGCTTTTACAGCTTTTACACCAGATCAGTTGCATCACTGCTGGGTTAAACCCATTCGTGACAATGTCCGCCACTGGTCCTGGACACGGAAATGTCCACTTATGAGCGTGTCCACCATGGTGGCGGACGGACTTTGCATGAAATTTTGAAACAGTCCCAGTTCTCCTAGGGAACTTTCCCAGTGGAACAACTCTTCATACCTTTGTTAATTTATGCAAATAGTGGACCAACGAGATCTTCAGATATAAGGGTCCCAGGCACGATTCAACTAGCAGCACCTAGGCCCAAAATCTTTTCAAGAAAAAACTTCTGCTGAAAAATTTCCCGTTGGGGTTAGTCAATCCCCTGATCACGAATATGACATCCATTTCTGGCGCCAGCGCTGTTTGACGCCATTTAGCGCTGATTTGGCGCCACCACTTCTTTCATCAAAATCTGTATAAACTTCCGCGGGTGGGGTTACTTGACGTCATGATTACGAATATAACTGTCATTCTTGGCGCTGGTGCCACTAGACGCCAGACTGGTGCCGGCGTCAATACGGCACCACTACTTTTTACCGAAGTTTAGACAAAGTTGCATAGGCTTTACCCCTTTACTGCCCCAGTCGTCCACAATCAGGCAGTTTTTGATAGACTTTTTTCTCGGTGGACATTGGCTCAGAAGTTGTCTACTACGGTAGTTTGACCTCCTGAACACGAATATCATATTCATTCGCGTTGAATCCGCCCAACGCATACGTCAAAAGCGACTCATACCAAGCTTATTTCGACTGCGGCGCGGCAGCACTCTTCCTGTTGCCTGTAAAAGTGATCCTTCCCTTCACTAAGGCTCAGCCTCAACAGAGAAAGGGATCACTATCTTGGGGCAAGGGGGTAGATGAGCAGTAGCAGGTTGCGCTCGCTATAACGTGTCCCCCTTCTATCCAATTTTGAACATTCTCAACGCCTATACAGATGTGACATCTGTGCTTGGGAGGTCAGCCTACCCTCAAGGTCAAGTATTGTGAATATGGTCACTTCGAGTATTTTGGCGCCGGCGTCTGTGGCGCGGGCGCTGGGAGGTCCCGTGCGAGCGGATGGGATATCCGTGTTCATTAGGTCAGACTATCCCAGAGGACAACTTTTAGCCGGTCCTGGCCGTGGAGAAGAAATTCGGTCCGGAACTGGCCTAAGTTTGGATGATTGGGGCAGTAAAGGGTAAATAGTGCCCGAATATTCATTATAGATGCCGCGCCAACTGGCGCCAATGAGGGCCAGTGTGGTGCTATCACCTCTTCCACCCAAATTGATGGGAACTTGAATACTAGGCTTATTCGCTGTCCTGATTATTGATATGGCATTCATTTTTAGTACAAGCGCTAGCGTAGGATACTGTGGTCATCCAGTTATGCTAAGCCTGAGCTTGGGAGGAGTGAATCACTCTTCCTCCGAGTTTCAGCCTTTGCAGAGCTCTACACGGCTCTCATGCCATGTAGCGCTCTGCAAAGATGGGAAATGGATATCATAATTGTGATCCCCCCCACCGCAATTAACCTCAAATACAAAACGGCTGCGGAACTAGCACTAGCAGAAAAAGTCGTGGCGCCAAGTCGGCGACCTGGCGTTGTGGCGCCGAATTGCGCCGGTGATAAAAATAAACTCTATGTCCGTGGTCATGATGTCGAATAACGCCAGTTTGCAAGCTTAAACCGATTCCAGCGAAGAATGTAAAGGGCCAAAGTTGATGATGTCGGGTGGGGAGGCTCCGCCGTACGCCATAAGTGAATGTCGTATTGCAATTCGAGTGACAAATAACGTCAGTATGCAAGTCTGCACCGGTGTCCGTGGAGAAGATTGGAGCACTAAATTGGCGCACAGTGGAGACCATCTGAATAACGCATAGTGTGGTGACAGCGAATTTGGGGGGGGGGGGGGGAGGGGGAAGAGTGGGAGCGAGTAACCAAATTATACATCATGAGCTGTATTCGTAGCGCCTGAGAAAGTGGGACCAGCGCTTGATGAATAAGTTCCAGTTGGTTTCATTGTTCTCGTGAGCTACGGTATGCTCCATCTCCTGGCATTTGACAGTGACCATGTTTCAGATATTGAATATACTGGTGGATTCGTGCGGCATGACATATGAGGACTCATTGAGGATGTTCGCCAGGTACGTACTATATTTGCTCGTTTCCGTTTCATTTTGCTTGACATATCGAAAAACGAGTCTGAAATGGTACTAGTTTTGGAGCGACGTCATCAACCCTTTTTGTAATAGTCATCGATGTGTGACTGAAAACTCACAAAGAGGCGAATTTGATGCAAAATAGTTGGGCATTCAGGAATTATGAATTCTTCACTACTGGTCCTCTTATCTAATACAGATTTTTTTAAGAGCTCGTACCACCTGTTTTTAGTTGTTCTTATCGATAACGCGTGTGCATCTATCTAGTGCACTTTATGCCTTTACAGTTGCAACAGATTTGTAGTTTTGTGCTTCCTGAATGATATTGTGCGATCTTCATAAGGGGCCGTTTTTAAGGGCCTTCTGTTAGGCTCATCAAGGCTAAACTATGAGTTGACGGGGAAAAGTTGCTGCTCATCCGAGCTAAATGCACTGGTTGGGGTTCCACTTCGTCTTCTCATTTTATTAAGGGTACATTATTTACAAAACAGTATCAATCAGTTGCTCTTGATTGATTAGAATAAGCTACGTATTCAACTTTCATCTCATCTTATGTAAGCTCCTGAAAGCATACGTAGCCTTCACATGGGTGCAAGTCATGCAGTGTAGAATCCTCATTTTCCACGAGGTTCCAGGAGTCAAAAGCCGATCGGCTTCTTCCCAATCCCAGGTCTACCCCATGCCGTCCTTCAAAACCAGTCAATTCCTCAGAGCTTGCGACAACAGAGCGAAAGGCGGGAGCACGTAGATCGGCATGCTCCGTTAATTTCAATACACTGTGCAGTCAGTCGATTGAAGTTCTCCAATTGAGGTAACATACAATTCCTTTATCCTGGAGGGATAGTGTGCGCTTAGTATTTTGAACATGGCTTACCTGTCACTTATTCAGGTGGACAATTATGGAAGTGTCAATGAAATATGCACGAATAAAGTATCCACCAAAATATCCCACAAAAACACAGCCGTCGTCACGTTTAGTTGAAGGAAGCAGCCGCCACCCTCACCACATCTCGGGGATTTCAAGCGTATGGCGCGTGGCGCATGTCAAGTAGCCATGTAGATCACCATTTTTGTGGCGCATGTCAAGAAGTCATGTAGATCACCATTTTTGTATGCGGCGACAGAATTGCCTGCAAGGGATAGCCTGCGTACAAGTCAGTTTTTTTCTCCGTCGAGGGAAAACTGGTACCAATTTACCCTTCACGGGGTAGGTTTGGTTGACATTTTATGCAGAGCCCGGATTTGAACCCCGAACCGCGCGCATGGTGCTTCTGGTAGGATATTTTCTTTTTGACATAATTGTGCTTGTGTCTCTGTGCACCCCTACTCCGTCTCGGAGACAAGGAGTGTAACTAGGCCAATTCTCTACTCTACCTGCACACCTGCAGACCATAATTCGCATTAAAATGCACAATCCACTGCAACTTGAAGTTCAGGCGGTATGTGAGTGCGTTCATATATCGTTGAATTAAGGCATGGTTTACAGAAAATTGCAGTGAAATATTCGAAAATAGCTTCATTCGAAACACCTAGAATTTAATTCTGGGAGTCGTTCTTTGTCGAGAATCTTCATGTTATGGGTTCGTGTATTGCGGGCTCGGAAACCTGCGGAAAAACTCGGTTCCATCCATAAATATGGAACCGAAACCGCAGTGATGATCTGTTTTTGATCAGTGGCACATATGGCGTCTAATTCCAGTGGCTTTAGTAATTGCTGAAGTTATGAGAAACTTTTATAGTCGCAATATGAATTCAGTCTAAGGGAAAACATTCCCTTCGAACTTTACTTTTCCTTCACCGAGATACTCTTCCTTCACTTAGAAAACATTAAATTCAGTACACCAGCATCTATATGATTGGTTTCGAGAAAAATATATCTTGGATATGTGGACTAGAAGTCCTCTTCATATCGACAGGCAAGGATAATAGGGGCAAGGGGGTCCAAGTGGGTGACCGCCATGGGTAGGCGCTTTGCACATTTACCTGACAGGGTGGGAGTCGCTCTTTTATCAGGTTTCCCGGGATTGGTGTATGTCGTTAGTTCAAGTCGCAGCAAGTGCGGCAAAAGAGCGGGTTACAAGCGTTAATCGTTCACACCGGGACCCAATCGACCGAACGTGGCGGAGTCTAACTAATCAGGAAATAGTCCAACACACGATTGGCCGCAGCTCGAAACTTCAGTACACACCTGGCAACAGCCATACGTAATCCGAACTGTGGCACTTTAGCGAAAACGAAGATGCCGTTGCAAGCAGCTGAGGGCTCTCTAATCTAATCTTGCTAATGAAGGAATGAAAGGGTGAAATCTTCAGTCCATCTCGCATTCCGCTTTCAATAGGATCCTGGTAGCTTATTGAATGCGGTATGGCATAAACGGGAAAGTAACGGGTCCCGGAATTTCTGAAGATTGCCAGGCGCATTGTCCGGGATCCGCCTCCTGTTCGGCTCAGCCTAGCCGTGCCGATCTTTGGCGGTCGTTAGACTATTACCGGGCTAGTCTGCGTGCCATCACAACTAGAAGGGTGCGTGGCACATCCCAGAGAGCAAATAGCGCCAGAAGCTTCATTCTTTTATCTTTCGGTCTTGTTTGTGTTCTTCCTGATTACCAAGCCCTCTTACCCTGCTAAGCGCTTGTTTTCATTGGGGTCGTTATTTGGCATTGGACGCATTCCGGAGACTAGAAGCCTTGTGATTTTGAGAATGATCATGATTCTGTATAGAACTCTGATGCGCGACGGTCGCATTCCTTAAATGTTATTTAGACCGTGCACACATCCCCTGTCTTGGAGCTGGAGAAGGCTGGCTGCGTGCTTCATTTCGTAGCGGCGAGTGCGCTTCTACTAGGATCTTGACATTTCGAGACAGTTGTGACAACGTCTTCGTGCAACACGAGGCAGGATGTCAGTTGTCTCAAGTAGAAGTATCCCACAAAAAAAAACGCACATCACACCGTGTTTAACGCGTTGTGGACTGTGTGACACACATGGTGTGTCATGCATTTTTCTCTGCGCTTTTTCGAATGATCTTTTTGGCATCCATTTTTTGTTCTACGGTCAACAGAATATATGTGTGGAATACACACATCTCCTGCGAAAGTGAGAAGAACAGATGAAATTACGGGTTATCGATAAAAAATGGCGAAATGATGCGGAGATCCTCTAGAACAGCGGTCGGCGATGTGTTAAAGGTGCGGTCCGCGATGAGGTATAGAAGATGAAAATATGGCATCGGGAGGGTAGTGTGGTCCGCGACGAACAACCTTGTACCGGTTTCGCGGCAAAAAATTGTAAGGGAGGGGCGCTATAGCGCAATATAGGTTCAGTGACGCCTCCTTTTTTCCAGTGACTCCGCCTCCAGACTCCGCCTTCAAGGCCCGCTTTTCAGTGAAACACGTGTCGTAGAGTTCTTATAGGGGAAATAGTTGTGCGGATGAGGGCGTAGGGTTGGAGATGGAGCCCAATGGCACGTACAAAGTGGGATATGGGGTTGTATTTGGAGCAGTTAGCGTATTTTTTCCTCTGCTTTTTTGTTCACTATCGAGTTACTCAGCACCTAGCGGCAGAGGATTGACGGATTGGTGCTAGTATCTACCTTCAAGTACATCACGCATGGCACCTCTTAGTAATGTTGTAGAAGCATTCGATGACATTTTCCAGCTATGTAATGACTCGCGAAGGGCATCCGTTGTTCACACCCGTCTTGCCCTTTGAAAGAAGCCTAATTGCTTGGATGAATTTTGAAAGGACAAGCGATAAACCCTGGCTTGATCCAATGCTCGAAAGTACAACACGACACGTCCATATGGCACACTACCTCTGCACTCACACTACCTATCTGTTCAGTTCATTCCAATAAATACAGCTATCATCTGGCCGCTCATTGATGTTTTTTTTGTTCTAGCTACGGTGATGATCTACTTGCATGTTCGCCGACTGGTGTACAATCACGATTGGACGTGCTGGTGACGTGTGGTGTACCAGCTGGGAGAACGTGCAGACGAGTTGCCCGGAGGTGTCCAGCCATATTGTTCGCTCGAAATCCTGAAGAAATGTCCAAGGTTGCTGAGGCTTTGGGTGGATTCTTCTCGAGGAACGAGGTATTAATATTTCGAATGAGCGCGAAGACTTTTGGTTGCTATGTAAAGCCTAGCAAAAATAAGGCGTATAATGGTTGCTACAATGTTGCGCTATTTTCGGCTTTTAGGTGCGCCGCCTATGCATCCAGGCGACACCTTGAGGTGTTGCTGAAAAATATTGAAGAACTGGAGGAGAAGTATGAATACATTTTCTTCCAGGTGTGTGTTTTTTTTTTCTGTGACTGCATCCACTAGAGTAGGTGAAACACTGGCTGAACCATTTCGGAGTGCGCCATGTTTCCGACTTCTCAGAAAAGTGGAGTCATTTGGATACCTTATTAACCTATTAGAGGCGGAGATGGTGTAGTGACAAGTGGGGCGCTCACCATTCGCGCGGTCCCGGGTTCGAATCCCGGGTCGACTCCCGCCCAGGCCAACCAAGCCTTCTACCCTCCGGGGACGGTGAATTGGTACCAGATTCGTCTGGGAGGATAAAACACTGACTTGTACATCGGCTGGCCACCGCAAGTCATTGTATAGGCCACATCGCATTCAAAGCCACTACGATTCTGAATGGAAGTAGAATGCGTGCCGCATCCCACAAAGGGATTGATCAACGGCGAAGACTTTATCCTTTATCCTTTTATTAAACTATTAAAGTTGGCATTGGGCAAGATCTCATTCAAACACGAGTACAGGGGGGGGGGCAAAAAAGTCACTGTTATGCTTCGTGACTTTGCGAGGCGTTTATAAATTACACTTTTATAAATTCTGAATTCGGAACATTTGTAGGCACCCATATTAAGAGCATATTAAATACTTATTAATGACACTGCCACAGCCTTCTGGACGAGCGCCATCAAGAGATTCTGGCACGCAACCGCGATGTGGTGCCTGAGATCAGCGAGATAGTCGATTTCTCCCGCCACCGTGACCCGAACTCCGTCAACCGGGTAATTGAAGGGATTCAGCTCAGGTTACCTACTTGGATATCCATCTTCTTTAGGTACTCAGCCCCCTTCCATTCCAGGTAGGCGAGAGTTTCTCTCCAACGCCCTTCGATTCCACGTTTGGTGGCACCCAATGCTGTAGCAGTACAAAGTTTCCAAGAAGGTACGGGCGACGACATGTGGGGAAGATATTCTTCTTGAGTTGGTCGATGTAACCGCCAGCGCTCAGCTTCAGCCCGGGGTCCACGAAGAAAATATTGGTCTTCGGTCTTTCCATTTCAGGTGCGTCCGGGTCCATACCACAACGATGACCCGCGCCTTGGCGACTGCCGTGAAGATGATGTCCTAGACCGTAGCGACGTTGTCGGAGCTGCTCGATGATGGAGGTCTTCCAGATCGAGAGTACTGGTCCCCAGGTAGCTACCCATGGGTGACTCCACACTAGAAGTTTCGCAGCTGTTTGGAGGTGACATGAATTCCAAAGGTCTTCTCCAGTCAGGCTGCGACTGGAGATGACTTCATATTTTGGTGTACATGAAGGTGATGGGCGAGAGCCAGCTCCTGCTTATCGAGGAACATCTTGGGTATCTTCCGCCCTGGTACTCGTATCCACACCCTCTCTCTGGGCTGCGAAAACTTTCTGCATGATTTGTGAACTTCGTCGAAGTGACTTTTTTTGCCCCTCCCCCCTGTAGAACTACAGGCTGATGGCGATGAGCCTATGCTAGACGCAGCACATAGCTACAGCCATGTTCGTTGCGGTGAGGCTGGGTTGGCGTGATGCCAGCCTTCTTTTCTGCAAGGACAAGACTGCATCGTATGGCTCCTATCAGTCTTTTTCATCCAGTTTTATCGTCCACCCGCTTTCAACAGTTGGTGAGAAGGGTGCTGGCGGCGGCCGGCAGTCAAGTCTCACTGACACGTCCCAGCATCAGCAGCGAACAAGACTGTATGTGAAAGACTTGTACTTGCTAGCTTCTGCATGTAGAGCAACTATTTCTCGTGTTGATGTGAATTATTGGCTGAGCGTTCTGAATGGGGTGGTGGGTAGGAATCGCCGTTGTCACACCAGTGACTTGCGTATAGAACCCGGTCCGGAACACCTGCGCTTTTCGAATGGTTTTGTAATACTCGATATAGCGAGTACGTGGCTCCATCCAAATGCATTGGTCAGCTGGGAGCACTGTGACCCTTCGCGATGATTTAGTGGCTTGAATAGAACCCACAGTAATAGAATTATTTCAGATGTGTATTGAAGGCGAACAGTTCAAAGATTGTATGAATTGGGCAGTATTGAGTTTGGAAGAAATAATGACGCGACACGAATTCCTTCTGAAAACCGGCCGCTATGTGACACCGGATCCGAAGCATCCACAGAAAGCTATGGTGAATAGATTTGGAAACTTTAATCGAGGGAGATGGCAGTGAAGGCAGTTGTTTGCTCAGATTATACCGGCTTAACCCATCTGGATATGAATTTCTTGCAGATAAAAGGTGGTGCGCCCAACTCATAAAAGTAACGATTCGCTTTTTCAGGAAAACGCTAGGTTAAATCAAATACTGGATTCGAGTGACGACAATTTTGCAGTTCAGGTACATGTTTGCGCAATATTTGGTCTTTCTTGGCTATAGAGTAGATTGTAAAGCTGGAGCAGCAGCTCAAAATTCTTCTTCAGCAATCAATTCTCATTCGAACCCCTCTCTTACCATTAGCGACCAGTCATACCTACGGTTGTGAGTTGAACATGAACACATGGTCCAACCATGATGGAGCAAGTTTCATTTGAAAAGTCTGGATATAATCTGTTCAGAAACATGTTCCACGATGAACCGACTAATGCAGGTCCCTACGTGAAAAGAAAGGGTGATCTTCAAGCACAGGGGCTGTGCCTATTTATTGGTACAAAATCTGGGAAGTACAGATGTTAGGACTTTAGGAAGTTAGTTGTTTGGCGTGACCCCTCACTCCCTGCATGACTCCACCCTGAAATGAATATGACCGGTGATTGCGTTGATGCCAGTCGTCTTGCTCGTCTTACTGCTCTACCGTCTCCTCATGTATGGTCTCTCGTCTGGAGTTGCAGTTTTCCTTTTCGCCGTATGCTCAGGTGACGGATATGCGGTGGTGAGGCGGACGTGGTGTACTGGCAAATGATACACTTATCAGGCGGGTCCGAGGGTTAAATCCCGGTTCAGCTCCCGCCTAGGCCAACCAAGCCCTCTGCCCCTGAGGGACGTAAATATTGTATATAATTTGCTTCGTCTGTTTGTTTGTTTTTGTAAGTTTGTTTGTCTGTCCGGAAATTCGGTTCGACCTGAAGAACGACTTGGAGAGGTCGGGTCAAGGTGGGGATGGGTAGGGCATGGGACAAGAAATAAAAAGCACACTTGACCTATGCGGAAGCCCCGCCCACAGTGGGCGGGGCATGCTAGCAAGGGTTGCCAGACTAAATGGGAGAGACACACCCAAAATGAGCAGGGCGTACTTGCGCCACACACCCACATCACCACAGTGCTGGGCACGCCTAAAGTGTGTTGAGACCCGCCCACAGTGGGCGGAGCTTGCCCTCAATCGCAGGATACTCATTTCAAAAGTTTGTAGCTCGGTTCCAGAACACTCCAGAGACCGGAAAAACGAGGATTAAGGTCAGCGAGGGCTGGCCGAAGAAATGTGGGGCACACCTGTTGCGGGCGGGCCTGCCCGAGGTGGGCGGAGCCAGACAAAAACTGTAAAACGGTATCAGAGCATCCAAACACCGGAGAGAAGTGGAAGGGCCAGCGAGGGCTAGCCAGTTGAGAAATGTGGGGGCACACATCTTGTGGGCGGAGCCGGACAAGAGAATCTGTAAAACAGTTTCAGAGCGCTCCAGACACCGTCAACAAATAATTACAACAATTACGATTACAACATGTGAGCAGAGATGCGCAGGAGCTTGACTGTTAAAGTGAGATAGACACGCCCATTGCGGGCGAAGCATGCATCGAAGTGAGCGGAGAGAGAGACCTGGTTGCGGAGCAGCAATGGCACCGGGGCAAGAGAATTGTGTTCAGAAATAAGTGAAAGAAGATACGAGCGGCGAAGCCGGGCCGTATCACAGAAGGAGGCACGCCGGTGTCTGCCGAGCCGACTGGTATTTAATAAGCCACTACTATCCTGACTGGGAGTAGAATGCGTGCCGCGTCATATAAGGGATTTATCCTTTATCCTTTTATGCTCATACAGTGCTCAAAAACAGCTGCGAGGTGCAGACCTTTTTTTCGGTTTTGAACGATTTATTTCGCATTCTTCTTCACAAACAAGTCACTCAGCATCTGCAATTGCCGTTTTGAGCCCTATCGTGAATGTATGTTTGAATGCCGGACGTCTGCGAGAAAATGTCTTCCTCCCGTCTGGAAAGGTTGTAGTTAGTGCGAAAGATGAGAAGTGTAATTATTATATTGCGAAGAACCAATGAGAGGAGAGCTAGCAAGGCTGGTGGGTCCATTCGGTCGTTCAACTTCGACTTCAGATGTGATAGGTTGGCTTGACACGGTTGCTCAATCGCCATATCGTTTTTGTCCTCCCATAAAGCTCCGATACAATCAGTTAATCGCGAATGCACAGAAGATGCTGTTTAGTTGGTAACGTGGCGATCAGTCGAGGTGATGTCAGGAGGGCGGAATGAGCTCGCTGCCGGCTTCCCTGCTCCACCAATGGTAGTCGGTTAATGATTGATTTAGGGCGAAAACAACAAGTGATGGAAACGTCGCGGGAGGGCTCATTCCATCCTTTCTTGAAACCGCCCCGACCGATTGCAACAAGTTCCCATAGGTTATGGTTGTGGCTGTGGCGCTGTTGGTTATTACGGAAAATCTTCTCATACTTTCCCATAAAAGAGTGTTTCTAGGTAGCTGGTGTGACTCGTGAAGAGTGGACTGTCTACAAAGCGTACGCTGAGCAGTTGTCAAATCGAAGCGGTAAAGAGCGTCCGTATGAACGGGTGAAACCGTCTCTAAGAAAAGCCTACGAGCGTCGGAAAAAGGAGGCAAAAATTGTTGAGGACTATGTATTTGACGAATCAGCAACACGAAG
>MU912921.1:0-36263 GCA_036418165.1 Cooperia oncophora
AACTTTTTCTTCGGCCGTAATTAGCCTATCGAGATCGTTTAGCAGTTTCCTTATAGACCAATCGTCTTCTTGATGGTCTGTATCAACGTGCTGTTGTAAGACCTTTCTTTGGAGACTTTGTTTAAACTTTGCTAAAATTTTCTGGCTGATGAATGAGCCGTTTGGGATAACTCCTTTTTGCTCCAACTGAGTGGTGAGAGCAATTAGATATTCTAGTAGTTTTTATATGAGGGCCTCTCGCCGTGGCCCGCTCTAGCTGGACTTGAAGGTCGTAAATTATTTTTGACTTGTCCCCAAATTTCGCCCGCAGTACTTCCTACTGCCGCATTGTAATTCTCTTCGGTCACAGGATATCTCTTTATTACTTCTTTTGCTTCGCCTCTCAGGCTTTGCAACAAGTAATTGAACTTCTGGAGATTTGAAAGACTTTGGCTGTGCACATTCGCACTAAAAAGCGCCCAAAAGTTTTCAAACTCGCTAATTTTTCCACTGAAAATGGGTATTGGGATCGCAGGTAACTCGACTTTTGCGCATCTCATCCCTGTAGATGACTCACCTTGCGCTGTCGGGGACTGCTCTAATCCCGCCAGTTTTGCCTGCAATTTCATGCTGAGGACATGGGCTTCCTCAAGAAGTGCATGAGTTTTCTCTACATATTCTTCGACCTGAGCTTCTTGCTCATCTGATAGGGGCTCTGTCATTTGATCAGCAGTCGTTGTTAACTTGTCAAGCGCTTCATTTACGAGCTTCAAGCTAGCATTCACTTCGAAGGACATTTCCGTTAGAGATCTTGGAGAATGCTCACTATTGATTTTTTCTGAGTATTTCGTAACAGTTTGACTTAACATATTAGAGTACCTAGTAAGAAGTCCCTTATGTGACTTAAGTTGGGTTGACCCAGACATATTATTTCGCACTTTCGTAAAGACTGTTTTCGGAAAGAAAATCGCAATTGCACGATCGCAAAACGACACAACAACTTTTCAAAATCGGAATTCACCGAAACAAATTTAAAGGGAAGGAACACTTACCTTCTCCTCTGGGTTCCTTATGGTTGGTCCGTATGCACCATGAAAAGGAATCTGTGGTTCAGTGGGTAGGATAGATCAGAATACTTCGTGCACGAGATCCCTCAAACTTGGGTAATTAAACGTTTACTACGAGTAGTAAATGAACGAACAAAGAACAAATTACATACAGCAGAATCAATAGCAGATAACAACATAAAGCGGTATCAATAGCAGATAACAGATAACATAAAGCGGGATGAATAACAAGAGTAATCTTCACTCGTAAGGTATTTGAGTAGAACTCTTCACTCGTAAGGTATTTAGGTAGAACTCTTTACTCGTAAGGTATTTAAGTGAGAAGGAAGTCAATCGCAACAATTTCAAGAGAAAGCTTCAGTTGTGGAGGATTCAACCAGAGGAGTCGATAGGAAGTGAAATGAAGAAGAGAATGAGGGTCCCTGGGTGAAGCGGGCTTTATATACACGTCTTTTGGCGCGCGATCGATGTGATCCCCAATGCCGTATTGACGGTGCCAGATCAATTTCGATGATGCGCCCTTTTGCCAAGGAAATCGCGCTGCTTTTCGCGATAACGCGCAGGCCGGCCCCGACCGACTCGACAATTCCTCATCCTCAACCAATGATGTGCCCTGATCACAGGGAACGGCACCACGCGCTTGTTCTGTCATCAGAGTGTGCGGCGCTACCCGAGCAGCTCCGTGCAAAGCGGTGTACTAGGGTAGTTGGAGCATGGCGAGACAAGAGAGCACCTTTTCCGTCTGCCTACGGTATGATCGTCCCTCTATTAAGTTTCAGCTGTAGCACAGGAATAGATCACAATCTCAGGAAGAAGGAGGCAGACGAGCACACGCACATTTCCCCATGTCCCTCAACTGTTCTAGCACATACGGGTGGATTTTCCTGGAGTACCTCCACGCGCCGGAGTCATTACAGGAGTGTCGTGCCGTCGCCTGCAACAGGGCGCTAAAATGTTTCTCCTCAGGCGGGTACTATTCATATTCCATTTTCATATTCTCGAGGTTTGACTACCCCAGGAAAAACGTTTTCAGTGACTCTGGGGGCTTGGAATATTTTGGCGCCGGCGTCTGCAGTGCGGGCGCCAGGCAGTTCGCGACAAGCGAACGCGATATTTGTGTTTAGAGGGTCAAGCTACTCCCGCGAGCTAGTTTTTGGCGAAATTAGTGACTTAGGGTATTTTGGCGCCGGGCAGTTCGTGCAAAGCGGCTGTGATATTCGTTTCAAAGAGGTATCGTACTCCTTGGGACACGTTTCCAACTGACTTGGTTGTTTGCATATCTTTATTATCATATTCTGGAATAATTTGAGTTAAAAATTGGATTTTTTCAACTAGTCGACAGGGAGCAGGATATTTTTCGTCTTCTTCACTACTCTCTCGATGTTGAAACCAAGCCGCTCTCCTCCTACGCTTAGCTCTGATTCTAAGCCATTCATCGTACTGACTCCCCGATCCTGGTACACACATTCACATAACTGAACCTTCAGCGATGTTCCCTTCGTTGAGCAAAAATGGTCCATCAGAAACCAGTCCGTTCCTCGTGACATCGTTTTCGTCACATCTAGCTGAAGTCCAGTTTCCATACGCAGCTCGAAAAACCAGAAAAGCAGTCGCTCTGAAATGCTTGATGTTTGATGTATCAAAACGTGTCGTCAGCCAAAGCGGTGGTGTAGCTCCATAGTCCGTTTCGATCCCGATGTCGTCCCAGTGAAGTTATCGTAGAAGATTCTCCAGAGTGAGGCGGCTACGGGTGCGCTGCAGATCGAACCCCTGCTCCTTCAAGTTCCGATGATGAGTTCGTCTGCAGGAGAGGGTGTGATCCTAGTTCGTGAGATGGTAACAAACTCACGAAGAATGGATTTAATGGCCAGAACATCCTGCGGTTGCACAGGGCTTCCATAAACCGGGTTCTGCTCAACGCAATGAATTTGGGATACCGGATACTTATAGTTTCGACGGGCTCTTGCGCACGGCGCATCTAGTCGAAAGCTCCGTCCATTCGATGAGTCGTCTGGCTCTTCAGTCTCCTTCTGTTCGCGTTTCGTAGTCCAGGATTCACATCGTGTTCTGTAAAATGGCAATTTGCAGTACGATCTCTCGGCGCCCTGAAACAAGGGTCCTCACACATTCCCTGCCCTCTGGCTCTAAGTGTTTGTTCTCCACAGAGAAGAAATCCCGGCACAAAACGATCTGGCAAGTGCTTACGGCCTCGCTGAACAAAATAGTGCGCTGCAATTACTTGTTTGACAAGTTAGAAGCTGCAGAGATAACCTTTTTAAGCGTTTGGGAATTCGGGAATTGCATAGCCTTTTAAAGAAGTTTCTCCTACTGTTTTGCCCTTATTGCTTCACTCACGAGGGGAGGCCTTCCACCTTCCTATGGGACATTCAACGGAGACTTAGGTAGAAAGATAGAGCCCCGAATGGTGTAAGTGCTATACTGTGTCGGGCAAAATAGCCAGTAAATACCAATAGCCACTAGGTTCGGCGCCTAACCAAATGGACTTCCTTACCGATTGGAACGCCGCTTCGACTACTCTCCTAAATTCCCAGCTCAATGTATTTGGTGAAAGTATTAGGGCCATAATAAGTAGCGCGCCTGTCGCACGTCGTTCGGGATCTGTTTCGCATAAAGTGTCGTCGGTGCCAACCCGAAAATTGTACCGTCAGCATTCCAAAGCTAGTTCCTTCTGCAGATCACAGCGCTCAGCGCTGTACTTACTTTGGCAATCGACCAGTCGTTACTAATTCTGTGTGGGCGGATTGTGAAGATTATTTAATTTTCAGCATCTATAGGCAAAACGCGAAATTTGAAGACACGCGAATGATGGGTAAATTATCACAAAAAGGGTTTGAACCGCCACAAGCTTCAGGGCGAGGGGAACGGAATGAGCTGTACGACGCGATACTGGGTTGCGAGGGCTAGCAGCCGTGTTGCCAATACTGCACACGCTTGCAACCGCGCTTTTGCCACACCGTGTGGAGCGCGGATCACCTGACTGATGGTTGATAATTTTACTGTAACAAGAGCATCCCTGTGTTGAACATTGTTGACTTCATCAAATTTACACGATCACAAATATATAGCAAAGTTCATCTTCCACTCAGCTCGAGCAGCCCATCAAGAGGTGCGTTGCCACCTTTAGCGACATCGGATGCACTGGCATCTCTTTAGACTGCCACGTTTTTGACAGACGCCAGTGGCGGCATTTCTGGAAATTAGAATTTTATGGCAATGTGCTGTCCTAGCAATACAAGGAATTCATTGACAACTAAAAATACTTCCGAGGATCGCTAGGCCTTTACAAAGCACACCACATAAACCATCATAATATGATCAACCTACTTGCTCTGCAGTTGCAAGTTCTGAGAAACTTTTCTTTTTTTCCCTCGCGATTTGCTTGGAAGTAATGATTAAAGGCACAGTTCGCGACCGCAAATTGCGGGAAACGGAACTCAAATAGGCACAAAAAAGTGCTAAGTATCTGATTAGCGGAGAAAAGCAGCAGTAAAAGCAGTCCGAAATGTTATAGAGAAAGATAACATAGTGGCTACTAGCTAGTTAGCTAGCAGCCGGTGAGGGTCGGCATGGGCCTAAGGGGTGTCCATGGGCCTAATTAGTCAGCTTCTAGCGGAGTTCTTGCCGTTTTCACATTTTGAAAGTAGCGCAGCCTCAAAAATCGCCTTCCGGATCGTCCGACACATTTGAGAGGTATTAGCCTATTTTATCGCCGGAATGTGCCTTTAAGCTGGTCCACGTTAATTGTATGGGCTAGAGTTGTGCCTGCTGCATAAGTATTTCTCACTACCAGCGCGCTTCGTCGCTCCTTGCCCTGTTAGAGAAGGAGCTGAAGCACTAATGAGGGAAGTCCACAGTGGCAAGTCTGATTTTACCCATACGATCACCGTGAACTGAACGGCTGAACACATTCTATCTGTGATAGGCTACAGACTTTGTTTGCCGTTGAAGTTCACAGAATGAATTGAAGTATTCTGGAAGCTAACGAAAAGAGCACATTTTACGCAGGTCTTACCGATTATTTGCAGGAGAGCCAATACATCGCTGCAGACGCTGCCAGGCTGGGCATGTCATTCTAGCACAAAGAGTAAAGGGTATTATCATTGATGCACAACGCTCAGAAAAGGCGAGTAGGAAGAGGCCCCACAGCATGAAGCGCGTTTCATTTTCCAGTCCTGCGAAAAAAGTAGATCTCATCGAGAAATATCACTTCTAGCATATGCGAATGAAGCGCTGCAAGTAGCCCATTACAGGACCACTAGGAAATTAGTGAGTGGTCAGAAGCAAATCTGACCCCTCTTGGAGATTGCTTCCAGGCTCGTTACTGCATTCCCATGTGGATGGATTATAGAGTGCGTCCCTCTCAGAGGCGCCACCTCACCGTTACTGATTCCCCAGTCAGATTTTATTAACAAACATCTATATCATGTTTGCCCGAACGCTGCACTGCTTTTTCCTTTTCGAAATAGGTTGAGGTGAAACAATTTGACCCGGAAAAGGCCGGGCTCTTGGGATGTGAACCCGATCTTCGTAGGTTGCGAGACGGCGATTTCGCTATCTTTTAGGAATACGCGGCGGTGAGTGCTATCATCCGGAAAGGCTCGGTCCACTGAGAGGAGGCACTGAAGTGCAATGAATGAGACTACTGAGAAACAACGGTACTGGGTGACTTGATCTAGGGGAAAAAGGAGGTAATGGAGGAGAAGAGATAGGGGAAATTTGCTCGTTCAAGGCAGTGGTAAGTGGCCAGGCAAGAGGTGTCTATAAGCGAAACTGAACATATCAACTATACATACTCTGAGATTACAAAAAGCGCTGATTTAATGCTGCTTGTGGATAAATCGATGATGGCGAAAAGCAGGGCTTTACGAAGACGAAAATTTCAATTTTAGGTGCGCTATATATACGCGTTTGTTTGATGACCAAAGTTCTATCTGTCTGCCATACTATTTCCCAAAGCGGCTTCATGGTAGAGAAGAACTACTTGAATGTAATTGTTGTTACATATAATATCACGCAAATTAAAATGGTTGCCAACTTGCAAAGCTACAGTGACAGTCTGAAGTTTTGCATTCACGTAACAATTTCGCAATCATTCCATGTAATAACAAAATAATATCTAAAGAAGTTCTTCTCCAGCAAAAGCCGCATATGTGAAATATTGCTGGCAGACAAGAAAAGCCACTTTGGTCATCTAACGCGTATATAAAGCGGACCTAGAATCGAAATTTTCGTCCTCAATAAAGTCCTGCATTTCACCATCATTTATATATCCATCAGCAGTATTTGACTAGCGCTTTCGCTAGTCTCACCAGTTACATTCTTGATTATGTTCACCCCTGCCTATGGTCTACGTTCTCGTTCTGGACTGTCCAACGCCTTGAACACCAAAGCACAGTCCTCCCATCACTTCTCCCCCATTACATCCTTTTTTCCCTGATTCCGCAGTAGTTCCACCTACTACACATCAATGCTTCCCTTCAGCGAATTGATCTCCGGACTGACAATACTCACCGCAGCGGATTCCTCAAAGATAGTGCGCTTCAACATCGCCGGCTCGCAACCTACGAAGATCGGGTTCACATTCCAAGAACCCTTCCTTCATCGGTCAAATTGTTCACCTCACACCATTCAAAAGAGAAAGCAGTGCAACTCAGATAAACATTCCAATATATTTGAAAATCGGTGTGGGAATCAGTGACGTGGATCGCCTTGATGGGGTTTCTTTGGCCAGTCCTCCTTTCTCTGTGTCAGTTTAGGCTATTGCGGCACTCTCTCGCCATGTCGAAGTAATATTCTAATGAGATCAACTTTTCAGAATTGAAAATGAACCGCTTCATGCTGTGCCTCTTCCTTGTCGCCTTCTTTGACGTTGCCATGAGTAACCATTTGACGTCTTGTGCCAGAATGGACGTGCCTAAACTGAAAGGAGTCGCAGCAAGTTTATGCAAAACAGCCTGCTTAATGCGAGTAAGATACTACACTCTACTTCTCTGCGGACGGTTGGGCGTGTCAGCCAGTATGAGTGTGTCACCCTATCAGAGCCGTTCTCTGCCTTCTTGTTGAAGAGCGCATGCGACAAAAAGTGGTAGAAAACGAGTAATACGAAGCATATGATACAGTATTGTCACTTGCCCGCTTCAACAACTGGTGTAGAACGAGTTTGGCACCGCGCCAAACGCAGCCGCACTGACACGCCCAACCGTCCGCAGCGAACTACAGTATATGTAATGTGCTCTTTTCGTAGCTTCCAATAGTATTAACTCTTTTCGCTATGCGAACTTCAACGGCAACAAGTAGACCTGTAATTATAATAGATAGGATGTGTTCAGTGTATTGTTTCGTGCAGTCCCTGCTGATCGTATGGGTGGGATCACACTTACAACTGCGACTTCCTCATTGGTGCTTCTTGTCCATCTTCTAGAATTTGAAGGACGAGGAGCGTTGTGATGAGAAATACTTAAGTGCAGTCCCAACTCAATCCAGCGATTAATGTGGACCAGCGCACCCTGACCTCCGAGCAAATCACGAAGTGAAAAGAAATGTTCCCCGGTACTTGCTGTAGACCTTGTAAAACCCGACGACTCCCGCACGTTTTTTGTTGTAAGCAATCTCTTTGTTTTCCTAGGACAGCGCATTACTAAGATCCTACTTGCAGGGATGCCACTCTGGCCACTGTAAAATGAGGAGCGGTCGAAAGACTTGCGTATGCTCATGCCGTTGACGGTGGAAACATGCCTCTTAAGGAGCTGAACAAGCCAAGAGGATGAAGACGAACTTTGCGATTGTTTATGATCGTATAAATGTTATGCAGTCAACAATGTTTCACGCAGGGCTGCCCTGGTGATGGGAAAAAAAGCGAGCCATCGGTCAGGTGATCCGCCATTAGAAAGCGCGGCAAAGCGGAGTGAGTTCGAACTCAGAAGTTTTTGAGACGTCACCTCTTTCGAATCCACTCTCCTCATATTAGACGTACTCACAGACATACGTTCATACGCTAGCACATCGAGTTCCGCTCACTGAGGAACGCCCACGTGAGAGGAATTTTCGCAAGTTTCAGCAGAATTTTGATGGTCCCGTCCACAGTGAGATTATCCATCAATTCTATGAAAGGTCCTCCCTTCTTTGTAAAGTGCCTCGAATCAGCGGTAAAGCGTCTTGGCTCGTTGCTCAAGACTCGGAATAAATTAGACAAGTGGCGCGCTTATCACTCGCGCTATTTGCTCAAATCCCGACTCGACCCCGGCCCAGGTCATCAAAGTCTTCTATACTTAAAGGCTGAGCCCGCATTCGAAATTTGATGAGTTATGCGGCTCAGAATAGTTATAACAAGGTAGCAAGTAACCCCTAGTAAAAAAAATCAGAAAGAAATCATAAAAAATCAGAAAGAAATCATAGGAAAGGCTCTATATAGAACCCCTTGCTTAATTGAGGTTGTACGTGCTCAAGGCGAAGAGAAGGTGCGGTCGCACGAGTTCTCACTTGTTGATATCAGCTGTTTTCCCTTATCACCTCACTCTCACCACTCGACGTGGAGAGAAGCAGCAGCGAAACAACCGCACCATCAGGCAACCATTAGAAATGAATGGTGGGCGGTGCCAATGATTGTAGGTTGGGCCAATGAGAAGAACGACGGCATCGTGGGCCTCCTCACTCGTTTTTGCGCCGCGAAAGTGGTGTAGTTGTTGCCTCTGCGGACCTGACTACCTGCTCACGAAGGGAGAGGAAAATCTCAACTGAACGCGGACGCTGCCTTTAAGGGGAGATAAATTCCTTCCAGATTTGTCAAGAACGATGAAACACTGCCTTTCACATCGGCTGGCCTCGCAAGACTTTGCACAGGCCACATCGATTCAGCAAGCTTACAGCGATTCGGAATGGAACTAGAAGCGAGCATCCTACAGAGGGATTCATAAACGGCAAAGACTTCAGCCTTTTTATAGACAAAATGGCATTCCCAAGCCAAGCGGATGACCTAGATGTAGAGTAAATTGACTCAGAAGGAGTTCTATACAACTGTCATGATTCGGGGCGAGAGACATGCGAGAGTTGCAGCGACATGGCAACGAGTTGCGATCGGGCGACAGCCGTAGTGTATATCCACACTTGCATCATTACAATACCCACCCTAATTGTTCGGAAGAAAACGAAGAAAACCCCTATTAGGGTTTTTTTTGGTTTTTCGCTATAACTCAATTTGTGTGAACTTTTATAGAATTCTGA
Organism: Cooperia oncophora; assembly: GCA_036418165.1. Classification (NCBI taxonomy): domain Eukaryota; kingdom Metazoa; phylum Nematoda; class Chromadorea; order Rhabditida; family Trichostrongylidae; genus Cooperia; species Cooperia oncophora. The sequence goes on from MU912921.1 coordinate 9,288, forward strand.
ACCGTTAGACTGTTAGATCTATAAGATGGTATTCTTAAAAACTGAAAAAGTCGAAAATTGAACTCTGCTTCCTGTCGAAGTACCTGAGGACACTCGTTAGCGAGCGAGTCTCGCTATAATTGTAACCAGAGGGTACGTTGGGAATTAAATCATTCAGGACTCAAATAACGTGCTGTATCGCGTAGAAGTGATTAAAAATTAGATAGCTGTGTTTCCCAAATGCTGCTGATCATTTTGGTGCCGATTTTTCTGGAAATAGAGGGGTTTTGCTCGATGTCATTTTCGGACGATAAAGCCTTTCCACTCCAGAAAATCTCGAGCAGTGGTTCAGTTCGGACCGCACGAGCACAACAGGCCTAATGTATGGAGCCCTGTTTTCCCCAATATTTGCAAAATTCAAGAATGAAGTCAAAAAGAAGGGTTTTCAGCAATTTGAAATGAGTGCTTTCGTGCAATATGGGTGTGCCACACCGTTTGGAACGTATATAACCTGAGCGATGGCTTGCACATTTCCATTATGCGGCACTCCCGTGTGAAGCTTTATTGACCAAGAGAAAATTACGCAATCACAAGCGAAAAGAGGAATTTGTCTTCTTTCTCTCAGCTTCATCAGCCCATGAAGAGATAAGTCACCAGCATCAGCGGCATCGGTAGCACATGCATGTCTTTCGACCGCCGCGCATTCTGCAGCGACCACGGCGACATTTCTGAAAGTACTAGCCTAGAGTGGTGCGCTATTCTAACACGACAAAAACCAATATCTGCAATGGAACTACTTACATGAGTTCTGGGCCTTTACACAGTTGACATATGAGCCATGCTCATATGATCTGGAGGGGGGGGGGGGTGGTTGGTTTCGAAATTGTATGAGCTGAACTAGGCTTTCTGTTGTGCACTACTCATTACAGAGCTTCTCGTCTTCGCCCTTTCGGTAGATGAGCTCAGCAATGGGAAAATCACACTGGTAGCTCTGAATCTACCCATACGATCAAAATGTACGGTCGAATATTTTTCATTTCTTATAATTACAAGTTCCACAGTGTGGTTCAAATTCACAGAAAAAGAGCAGAAAAAATGTATTACTCTTTTTTTCCAGCAGGTCATAGTACAGAAAAATCTGCTAGCTCTTTGCATACAAGGATTGTCCGTCCAATCACCATTGACTTGACTCATATCAAGGAGGGCGGCTGCAATGAAGAACAGCACAAGGATCTTCATTCACAAACTCTGGAAAGAGGATTTCGTCAGACTGGTGGTTTGACCTAGAGTATACAGTGCGTAACAAAAGTATGTGGACACCTCAAATTTTTGTCCTGCAAAATTGCCTTTGAATTTTGCGATATGAGACCTTTACTGTTGAATTCCTCATAAGCGAAAACATAGGAATACACTACTTCTGAGCACTTTGTGAACTACTGTACAATTATTTATTCTGGAAAAAGTTTCTTAATAACAAAAGTATGTGGACACCTGAAGATGTCCAAACGTCCCCATCAACCTGTACTCGTGCCTCGTCGTGGTAGTCCTCTCTACGAAGACGAACAAGCTCGGATTCGAGCTTTCAGTGCTGCAGGACACTCGAATAGAGAAATTGCAAGACAGCTTGGACTTTCGGCGACGTGCGTTGGTATATACCTCCAGAATCCTGATGGCTACCACTCAGTACCTGTTTCAAGGCACCCACGATCTTTGTCCGCAAAAGACATCAGAAGAATGGCCTCAAACTCCCCGCTTTCTGTGGCACAGATCCATGCCGCGATGAATCTACCGGTCTCAAAAATGACAATATGGCGCTCTATTCGATCAAGTGAGCACATCACTCGAGAGACCATGAAGAAAGCTCCCTGTCTGACTGCCAAGCACCAGCTGGCAAGACTGAACTTTGCGCGTGCAAACATGGCGACGTCGTGGGACAAGGTGCAGTTTCTTGAGATATTTGTAAAATCAGAAAGGCAACATCTTATGCGCATTTCTTTCTTAGGTTATCTTCACTGATAAGAAAAAGTCAATCTCGACGGTCCAGATGGATATCAGCATTACTGGAAAGGCCTTTAGCGATCCGTTGGTGTTCTCGAGACGAAATTTCGGAGGCGCCTCTTTGATGGTACGGGGTGGTTTTGGAAGCAGAGGAAAGTTGGAGCTTGCCTTCCCATCGTGCTGTATGAACAGTCAGGAATACCAAGGAGTGCTTGAGTCTAACCTCTTGCCTTTTCTGAGCGGGCCACGATGCAGGACACATGTGATGCAGCAGGAGAACACGGCCGTGCATGTTTCAAATTCTACTAGAAAATGGCTCCAACGCAATGGTATCAAAGTGATTGATTGGCCGGCGTGTTCTCCTGACTGCAACCCAACCGAAATCCTGTGGGGATCATGGTTCGACGAATCTACATGAACAGTCGGCAGTACAACAGCGTGCGAGACTTGAAGGAGGCGGTAGTTGCTGCATGGGAGGAAATCGACGAAGACACCATGACAAATCTTGTCCACAGCATGCCAGACAGAATGTTCGAAGTAATAGTGAACGCTGGAGGAAGAACCAACTTCTATTTTCCACGATACATTTGTTTTTTGTTAAGTGTCCACATACTTTTGTTATTAAGAAACTTTTTCAAAACAATAAATAATTGTACAGTAGTTCACAAAGTGCTCAGAAGTAGTGTATTCCTATGTTTTCGCTTATGAGGAATTCAACAATAAGGTCTCATATCGCAAAATTCAAAGGCAATTTTGCAGGACAAAAATTTGAGGTGTCCACATACTTTTGTTACGCACTGTAGTGTCGTTAAAGCCAAAACTGACATTAGGGAAGGGTTAGCCAGACAATCGTTATGAAACATCCCACTCTATCCAATCAGGTTTATCAAAACAATGGGTATATCTGAGCACACAGCTCAATCCTTCTGGGTGGGTATGGGGTGAGCAATGAGACCAGTGATAGGCGATGAGAGCTCGTATCATGTGGGTGCGGTCAGCGGTGTAGAAGCGCATTATCCTTGAGGAGCCCGCTAGGTGAGTACTATTAGTTTCACTGAGGAGGTAATAAAATAAAATGTGTGAAATTGTTGGGCAACGGAATTACTCTGAGATATTATTAGAGAAAAAAAATAGAGGTTGTGGAGGAGAAGTGATGGGGAATTCGGGTCATATTTGATTCGGGTCTAATAGGGGCGAGAACGAGCTTCAATGCTAGGACATATGTACTATACACTAACCTTTGAGGACGACCCTTCTCACGTTCTGGGTGATTGGGTGTGCAGCTGCAACTTAGGGCCAGTTTCCCCGCTCGAAGTGCAAAGGAACAGAGTGCAGAGCAGTGACATTGAGTGCGGGCTCCATACTATGCTCGCGCTGTCTTCAAGATGCAGCACATGGGTGCGAGTGCGAGCGTGTCTCGTAGACGGCCCCTTGGGTTATCACCCTCCAGCCCCGTTCCTGTGCACTAAAAAACGGCCTGCTACTGCAAGTGTGGATATATTTACGTCACACATGATAGGGGCCCAATGCATTGAGGCGAATGTACAGTCTGCCTTCAAGCAATACTCCTCGCTGTCCTGCAATGTGGTCTGTACTCTGAACAACGTTGGAGACGACTAACAAGGTAAGCCATTCAGGTCATGGTGAGCTTTTTCAGAACTAATCGATTCATCTTGTACAGGTTCATACAAAGATCATGAAAATGGGTTTCATTCTTGCTAAACGTTATTGGGGATGTCAGAAAAGAAGTGAAAAAAAAATTCGGCAAGGAAGAGCGATCCTGCCCACCTCATTCAGCTCCGGTCTGGCTGTAGCCCTGGGAGTGTATAGCATGTGTGGTGTTCTTTAAACAGGCATGAAAAACGACGCAATGTAAGGTCAAAATTCAAGTACTTTACTCTTCATGTGGTGAGCTACATCGAGGTTTTTCAGTGATTCGCGCAGATTCCATTCCATGGGTCGATCCATTAACACCAGAACTGTTCGAGAAAATTTTCTGCTGAAACCTCGAATACTGCTTTGTGGACAACCCCGATCACGATACTGACACCTATTTTTGGCCCGATGCCACTCGGAGTCAGCATGGCGCTAAATAGCCACTGTGTCGGTAAGGGAGGCCGTGGGAATTAATGAAAAACTTCAATATAGCTCACCACATGCCAGGTATAGTAACTGGTTTGCTTATTGCGTCATTTTTCATGCCTGTCTAAAGAACTATACAATCCCGGGGCTACAGCTAGAACAGAGATGAGTAAGGTGGGCAAAATCACCCTTCCTTGTCGAATCTTTTCACTACTTTTTTGACATCTTTAATGACGTTCAGCAAAAAATGAACCCTATTCCCACCATCGTTTTATGAACCCTTACAACATGCAACAGAGCGTGCCCAAAAAACTCACCATGACCTGAACGACCTCCCTTGTAAGCAGCATGAACGTGTGTAACCTGCTGTCAGGGAGCCAACCTTCAGGAAAGGGAAAAGAAAAGAAAAGTCTCCATCACTGCGCTCTGGCACCACGCGGGATACACAGGGTACAGCATAATGATGCGTGAAATAGTGGTGTAGCCACGACCTCCCCTCCTCCACTCGAGATAGGGTTTCAGTACGACCCCCGCGGTGTAGGCACGACCCTCCCCCTCCTCCACTCCGGAGAGGGTTTCACTACGACCCCCGCCACCTAGATTGTGGTCTCAGTACGTTCCTTCCTTCCCCAAACCTACCCAACATTTTCCCACAATTCCCATTTTTTCACAGCCAAACATTTCTCGTCGAGGGGGAGAATAAATAGCACACAGGAAACAGGAAAAGTCGCGGAAAGTCGAGGAAAATTTTTTTCTACTCGGCGAAATTTCTCTCGAAGCCACATACGACGCCCTTTCCCAACAACGACCTCCTTCTCCCCAGAGGAAAAGTACGATGCCCCTATGCGTTTCACAGGGCGATGCTATACCCTATTGGTACATGCATTACATAACAGATACCATGGACCGACAAACTCAACGACAGGTGTGATCGTCAACCATAAGCGGAGGTGAAGATATAGTGTCGTTTGCTGGGTACGGTTGGGCGTGTCAGGCAGTATGAGTGTGTCACGCCGTCAAAGCCGTTCTCTGCCTTCTTGTTGAAGCGCGCATGCGACAAAGTGGTAGAAAACGAGTAGTACGAACGATGTGATACAGTCATATCACTTGCTCGCTTTAAGGAACTGGTGAATCGGTTTGGCACCACGCCAAACTTATCCCGCCTGACACGCCCAGCCGCGCAGCGAACAACACTATATCAAAGAGGTAACTGTTGCAGTATGAAAAGCCCTGATCAAATGATGTTCGTGTATGAGGGGATGCTAGCAGGAGGAAAGACTTCAGTGAAGATGGAGATTTTTATTTCAGGTTATTATAAGGTCAGCTTATATTTGTATGTACTATTTTAAAATTCGGCGTACAATCTTGAAGAGAACATTTGCATATAATTATTGTTACGATGGTAGCATATAATTGTTCGCGCATGGAATTTCACACAAAAGCGCAATCGAGCCAAACGAATAGGACGTCTGACGAGGCCCTGATTTTTATGCAGTGGTTGTTCTTCCTAGTATGTTAACACTCGTACGGTTCACTCTTCGCTGATTGTCGATAGTGACTCGCAACAAAGTCGAAAAGCAGTTTCAGCGAGATATCGTGCGACCTGAGGTGATTTGCTATTCAATTATTGCTTGTACGTCAGATACATGAGCTAGGTAAGCAACACCGCAAACTCAAAGAAATAGAAGCAGATAAAACAATCCTACTATGTATAATCCGCTATGTACGTCTGCCCGTCTGTGTAAGTGTGTCTGTCTGTCACGAAATTCCTACCGACGGTCCCGCTACAGGGCACATCATTGGTTGGGGATTTTGGTCAAGTCCGTACTACCCTCCCCACCCCCCTTCGAGATGTGGATCGACACAACCTACCCCCCTCCCTTTCCAAAATTACGTTTTTGCCTATTTATTTGTGTTTTCTTTCAACACCTACGTGGAAGAAAAAAATTCTCCCTGGCTTCTGAGCACCTTCCAGCACTGAACATCACCCAGCCGAAGAATTTCTGTACTAGTTAATTTCCAAACATTCCGTAGGTACACAAAACAGGATCCCAGCAAAATTGCTCACTCTACTTACAGGATTCAAGATGAACTCCGGTGTTCTGAATACATGTGTTACTTCAGTTAAGATGGAAAACCATAAGGCCCGACTTTAAACAGGTGGAAATTCAAAAATTATAACGATTTTTCACTATTTTCTACCACTGCGTGTTAAGTGAGCGAGTTAGGGATCCTCATCCTCTTCGGAATTTCCTTGGAGTGAGTAGCAAGTACACCGCACAGGATGCTGTGTTCCGACCTGCAGACTATTGTGTTCAAGGTTACGTGACATCTTGAACTTTTGGTGGCGGTCCTGTTACGAAACCCTGTGACGCAGACGGATAGAGGGCAGCGGCTGCCAAAGCATCGAAACGTGCAAAAAATGGCGAGCCAGGAAGCGGGATTTTTCAAGGGGAGGGGACTCCAGGGTGGGTGAGCCACTTACCATGTGTGAAAAACTGGAATATGTGAGGTCACAATGAGCACAGAATGCAACAAGGACGAGAGGGTGCAGAGAAAAAGAGATGATGGACGCATCCAAAGGGATTGAATTCAAGTTGTCCGTAGGGTACAAAAACGTGTCCGATCTTTCGTACAAAAAACTGGTGTTTTCGAGCTCAGCGTAAACTCGTCAAACATTTCTTGAGCACCTTCTTGGACTGCTCAGAAGCTCAGTGGGAAGGGACTAGGAAACAATTACTTCTTCGAGTTCACATTACTGTTGAGTTCTTTTTTCTTACTTGTGTTTGCATAATTATCCACGTGGAGTGTTTTGATGACTTCCCGAACTTCATTTTGCTCAAGTATTACACTGTCCTTGGTGTAGAAGTGTGCTGATATCTAACGCTATCTTCGTTTTCTATTGAATAGCTTAGCCTTCACCAATTTTCTCAATATCACCCTGCTCACGTTGAAGCAGGCTGATGTTCTTCAAGTTGGTGAGTCACTCTGCGTGCCTGACCGCAGCGTGCTCTCCCGTCTGGTGCCTGGCCTCGAGAGCGAGACGCAGAGAAAAAACGGATCAGCCGTCTGAGACCCGCACGCCGCGTCTGCACTTCGAGGGGCTTTTGGGGCGCGTTTTTTAGACCGACCCCCTCAAGCGAACCAACTTGTCTTCGAAAGGTTATAACTTTCCGAATGCAAACCGTTAGCAAAGACGAAAACGCAGTCGTGTAAAAAAAGATTTGAGCTTCCCGAAAAGTACTGAAATGTTTATAAGGTTGCCAAGTTCAGAGAGAAATTCAGCGTTGGGGATGGGTTGGGGATTTTCAAATTGGATGCAAAAAGACCAAGACTGTCCTGGTTTGAACGAATATAATCTTCTAAAAACTTAATTGTTTGCAAATCTGGACCCAGCGTCGAATACTAGAGGATTCCTTCTTCCCAATAACCACTTCGCTTGTTTCTGAAGTTTTCGGGATTCATGAGAAAAACGCGTTGGGGATTTTCTGAGGAACACTCCGAGCAGCGCGAAAACGCCGTTTTCTGTGTACCGTTTCAAGTGGGCGTATTCGAATATCCAGAAATGCATCTAAAATGCATCCCTTCGTGGAATAGGAACAACAATAGTTAGTGTAGCGCCCATTACTTCATTGGATACGCCATGCTTAGGCTTCCACGCAATGGTAGTGGGATGGTGCAAGGTCAATGATTGCCTACGCGCGCAGATGTGTTTATAGGATTCAAGGCCGATCTACGCGTTCGCTTACGGTGTTGTCCGCTGAGGATGATGGGGCGTGTTCGTGTCCAACGCCCCTAGATTTGTGCTCCACCGACTGCTGGGCCTGATAAAGAATACCTCCTGCTGGAAAACGTCTAATACGAGCGATATAGTAGTATTGCCGTTTGTCGAAAGGAAAAAACAGGTTCCATCTACGTACTTGATGTCACATCTAATGATGTCAACTTACTAATATTGCCTGTTAATCTTGGATTAGTTCAGTTAATGGAAAGTTTTGTACTATTTTTTTTACACATCCGGGTTCTCTACAAAGCAAGTTTCGCTATACAGGACCAGCATACTGACACCTTTGCGCTGCTTATTACTGAGTGAGGGACTGATAACGGTCCCCCCCCAGCGGCCAAATACGACCTCCCCGTTGGGGAATCTGCAACAACGATGTACCCTGTCCCGCTAGCTGTAAGTAGTTGGTTCTAAGAAATGATGTAGGAGCTGCGACGGAAACATTGGTGGGTGACAATTGACATCAGATTATAAGATTTGATAAGAAGCGCCAGAAAGGTGGGGGGGGGTCATCGAGTCCATAGCGTGGGCCACAGCTTTGATGGGACGTCACTTACAAACTTGAGATAGGGTGTGGATCAGAAACACTCTTGATAGTTGACAGGGAGTGTGCCAGCTGATGAGATTTGATAAGGGAGTTTGAATGAGAAGGCCGCCATATTTATAACGTGGGACATAGCATCAGATAGGCGCTGACTCCAGCAAGTGATGTAGAGGGGATGTAGGAAGGTCGACGGTGGACTACAGAAAGTGATGGATAACCGGGCTTCAGTAAATCGTTCCATACTTGGCTATTATCGATCGCAAGGCTGCGACCGCTTTCATTGGAAAAACGTCATTGGAGCGCGGTTGTTGGACCTGCCAACGTCCTGGGGTCTTTTCGGGGGTTATATCTCTTTGAGGGGCGCGGCTTTTGATAAATGCAACGGGAATGTTCCTACTGTTGCGTTTTCTACCCAGTTGCAATCTGAATGTTTCCCCGTTCGTGAATATTATGGGTTTCGGATCGGCTAGGGATGAATGTTTTTATGCTTCACACGAGGATTACTTATTCGAACGCAATTTCATCAGGATTAAAATCGTCTTGAAACCGCCCTATCTTTTCTCTTTCCAATAAGCTTTACAGTTTTCGAGATATTTTAGATGGGTCACAGACGCGCTACCCTCTGACCCACCCGAAAAATCGACTCCTTCTGTGCCATTGTGAGGATACACCTTCGGAAACTTCAGTGTGCCTTCAAAACACATATTTCCCTTCAAATGAGTGAAAGAGGAGCTTCGCAACAGATAGAGCAACCCAGCGGATTCTGCACTTCTGAGTCCAGTGTTATTGTTGTAGAAGGGGTGGTGTTATGGACAAATCTCGCTTCCTATCTGCATCGGAACGCCTACCGATCAGCGCTTTCCTTTTCTATTATGCAATCCATTCGATTACGTCGCATAAAGATTGCAGATGCTGATATTCCGTACGTACGTAAGTTGTAACATCAATTCCTTTTCCAGTATTATTGTTTTCATCAGTAATCAAAAGTTCCAAAGTAAAAGGGTGATCACCTGTATCACCTGTGCTCCCGTTGATCATCGAGTTCCTCGAGCGGGCGCCAGTAACGTCTCCATTCGTCCCTGCAACGTGCAAGAGTTGCCCAATGAACTCTCTCAGCTCGAGGGACACGATGAACTTCATACCATTCGTTCAGAGCTTTCACGAAGAAGTCTGACCATCGCATAGGCGGTCGTCCAGGCGTTCGCTTGACATCCCGTGGAATCCAGTCGGTGATGCTCTGGTCCAGCGGTCGTCCTCGAAACGCATGACGTGTCCGGCCCACCTGATCTTCGAAACCTTGGCAAATGCGGCGGCGTCTCTGATCTTCGATCGTTGGCGGAGTGCGGAGCTCCGGATTCCCTCTCTCACTTGCGTGTAGCGGGAAACTCCGAGCATCGCCCTTTCGATGGCGCGTTGAATAACGCCCTGCTTTCGTAGAGTCCAAGTCTCTGAGGCGTACGTCAAGGCAGGAAGGACCGCGGAATCGAAGAGGTGGGCACGGAGCTTGGTGTTCTTCGTCTTCTTCGCTACTCCCTCGATGTTCTTGAAGGCCTCCCACAAATCCTATCCCCCCACAAATCCTATCCGCAGCCTCATCGTGGCGTGGGGGTGAACGGTTTTGGACTGTTCCAAAAACGTACCAATGCGGAGGGTGCCACGTCAGAGCCTGGCGAGCTACGCGTGGTTAATTTTCTTCTCGCCGAAAACAGTAACAACTATGGGCCTCATTCCCCTGAAGCTGAGGGAACCACCGACAGGGCGACGTCGGCTGGGACCGCTCGGACGAGGCTGCTAAAATCACAGGGCCAACGGAGATTTAAGTCGCCCAGGACTAGGATGAACGATCTGTACTTAATTTAGGACTAGGATGACGATCTGTACTTTCAACGCACGGACGCTTGCATCGGAAAAGGGTGATATCACATTAAAAACACCACCTCAAATTGATACGACGACAAATTGGTTCGCGACCGACTCTGCTGGCAGTTTCTCCTTCCTTTCTTCAATCCACCAACTTCGCTTTCACCAGAGTAGCTGTGCGCTCTTGTCAAAGCGCATTGTACGCTTCCCAGTCGTACCCGCAGCTTATTTAATAAAGGGTGATATCACATTCAAAACATTACTTCCAGTTGATACCACGGCATGAATTCGTTCATAACTCTGCCAGTGGTTGATCCTTCCTGCTTCTGCTTCCACCGTTGCGGTGTCTTCCCAATCGTACCCCCACCAACCCTAACCCCTCCCCGAAGGCCTCAATCCCTTCCCTAGCCTGATTCTCTGCACTCACGTCTAGCTGCCACGCGAGCAGTACGTCCAATGGCTCAGAACACACCAAATGGTTGTCTTATACAGTACAGGGTGTTCTCACATCCGAAATATCACTTCAAATTGATAGCACATTATAGATTGCCTCGCAACTTTGCTAGCGGTTGATCCTTCCTTTCTTCTATTTGTCGCTTTCACTAATGCTTCTGTTTCCACCGTTGTGGTGTGCTCCTGTTGAAGCGCACTCTACGTTCCCCCTTCCTACCTCCCCATTAACCTCACTTCCCTCGCCCCACGCCTTCCTCACCTCCCCCCCTCGCCCTACCTTCTTCCCCATGCCCCTAACCCCTGCCCTTCCCTACCCTGTCCCACTGCAGGTGCTCACGTCCAGCTGCCACGCGAGCAGCCCGTGCAATGGCTCGGAGTGCACTAAGTGGTTGTCTTATATAGTGGAGTTATCGCAATCAAAACATTGGATTGATACATCTGCACCGAAAGGTTTCTGGATTGGCTAGCGGTCGTTTTCTCCTTTCAGTTACATGTTGAATCCCGTGAAGCATTTTGCGGACGGACAAACATACATACATACATACATACAGACCGACAAACCGACACACAAAACTTCTGCTTTATAAATTCGTGTGAGTATGGCCCATTTTCATCGTGTTTCTCATATTTATCCGCGATTTACGTCGAGTATCCGTTGTCGTTCATTATGCAGATCTTCCATTTTTTGACAGATGTTTGCCCGGTGCTGATGGTTCGCTGCTACCGGCAATCAAAGGGGGGTGGGGTCTAGTGGCAACCTGGACTCATTTCCTTTGAAGCGTTGAAGTTGCGTTTCTCTCTGCTCTCTCTCTCCCTCTCTCTCTCTCTCTCGTCCGCGTATCATTATATGATCATTGTGACTACGCACATTCCAGCTTTTCACGTATGATAAGTGGATCCCCACCTCGGAGCTCCTTCCCCTTAAAAAATCGTTTCAGGCTCGCCATAGCTCATTGACTTTTTGGTGCTTTGGTAAGCACCGCCCCCTACCTGTATGCGTCTCTTGCTTCTTCTTCTTCTTCTTCTTCTTCTTCTTCTTCTTCTTCTTCTTCTTCTTCTTCTTCTTCTTCTTCTTCTTCTTCTTCTTCTTCTTCTTCTTCTTCTTCTTCTTCTTCTTCTTCTTCTTCTTCTTCTTCTTCTTCTTCTTCTTCTTTCTTCTTCTTCTTCTTCTTCTTCTTCTTCTTCTTCTTCTTCTTCTTCTTCTTCTTCTTCTTCTTCTTCTTCTTCTTCTTCTTCTTCTTCTTCTTCTTCTTCTTCTTCTTCTTCTTCTTCTTCTTCTTCTTCTTCTTCTTCTTCTTCTTCTTCTTCTTCTTCTTCTTCTTCTTCTTCTTCTTCTTCTTCTTCTTCTTCTTCTTCTTCTTCTTCTTCTTCTTCTTCTTCTTCTTCTTCTTCTTCTTCTTCTTCTTTTCTTCTTCTTCTTCTTCTTCTTCTTCTTCTTCTTCTTCTTCTTCTTCTTCTTCTTCTTCTTCTTCTTCTTCTTCTTCTTCTTCTTCTTCTTCTTCGTCCGAGAGCAGTGTTACGGACGGTGCACCTGCGCGAAGCACGTGCCCGTACCATTTAAGGCGCAATTTTTCTGCTCTGGAGGCTACACCACACTTCTTGCGCACGACATCGTTACAGATCGTCCGATCGCGTGACGCAGCATCTTCATCTCCATCACACCAAGGCGAGCCTCAACTTCTTTGGTCGCGGGCCAGCACTCGGCACCATATAACGCGACAGGTCGGACGACAGTACGATAGAACTTGAAACGCTCTGGCATTTTCTTGTCGCAAAGGATCCCAGACATGGATCGCCATTTAGACCACGCCGCACTCACTCGTGCGCTCACTTCCGAGTTCAGACTGCCATCGGACGCAAGTGCTGATCCGAGATACTTGAATGTTTCCGTGCGCTTGAGCACCGTGTCATCGATCTTAATGGAGCCCGGCTCATTTGGGTCGGTTGTCAGGTACTCGGTCTTGTTGACGTTCAACCTGAGTCCAAACTTCGCCAGACGCTCGGCCCAAGCTTGCACCTGCTGTTCCAGTGCGCTCTTATCTTCACAAGCAAGCATCACATCATCAGCGTAAAGCAGGGTCCAAGGCACTTCCTTCTGAAGATCTCGTGAGATGGCATCCATGACGGCAACGAAAAGAAGTGGGGAGAGCGCAGAGCCTTGATGTACCCCGACGGTGATGGGGAACTCCATTGAGACACCCGCTGGTGAGCGAACTTGGCTCCCTGGGCATGAGTAAAGGATGCGCACCCACTCAATTAGCTCTTCGGGCACGCCGTGCCGCCTCAAAGCGTATCATACAGGGGGGGGGGCCAAAAAAAAGTCATTTTGCCTCCATGACTTTCAAGGCGCTATAAGTTACACTTTATTAAATTTTTATCGGACATTTTTACTACCATATTAAAGAGCACATTAAATACTATAATGATACTCCGCCACAGCCTTCTGGAGGAGCGCCATCGAGAGATTCGGCCGCGCGAAAGTGAGTGGGTACCGGAGTTGAGCGAGATCGTTGATTTCTCCGCCACTGTAGACCACCCTGTTGAGCTCCGCCCGAACTAGGTAATTGAGTGGGTTCAGGTCAGGGGACATATTTCAATATTACATCTTCATCAGGTACGAAACGCCCTTCGGGAGTTTTTCCAAAACCCTTCGTTATTCCATGTGGCACCCAAACCTAGCAGCACAAGGTCTCCAAGAAGGTACGGGCGACCACATGTAGGGAGGATATCCTTCTCGAGTTACTTGATGTAACCGCCAGCGCTCACCTTCAGTCGGGGTCTACAAAGAAAATATCGGTCTTCCCATTCCAGGTACGGCCGGGTCCACACCATCAACCCGCGCCTTGGTGAATGGGGTGAAGATGATGTCCTGGACCGTAGCGACGTTGCCGGAGCTGCTCGATGTTTGAGGTCTTGCAGATCAAGAGTACTGGTCTCCAGGTAGCTATCCATGGGTGATTCCATTCAAGAAGTTCCGCAGCTGTTTGGAGGCCACGTGAATTCCAAAGGCGTTCTCCACTCAGGCCGCGACTGGAGATGACTTCATATTTTGGTGTACATGAAGGTGAATGGCGGCAGCCGGCTCCTGCTTATAGAGGAAGATCTTGGGTATCTTCCGCCCTGGTACTCATATCCACTTCCTCTGTCTGGGCTGCGAAAACTTCGCTCATATGTGACTCGGCCGGAATGACTTTTTTTTGCCCCCCCCCTGTATAACATCACGTGGCACACGATCGAATGCCTTCTCCAGGTCTAAGAAAGCTACATGCACGGGCTTTCGCTTCTCACGGTGTTTCTCCAGCAATAGGCGAGCGGCATGTATGGCGTCGACGGTGCTACAACCCGCCACACTGATTGGTGGAAAGCTGGACGATATCACGAACGCGAACAATTCGCTCGAAGATTTTCATAGTGTGCGAGAGAAGGCGAATTGGACGGTAGTTCGAGCAATCTGCCGGGTTGCCCTTCTTCTTCCAAATCGGGATCGTCACGCTCTGCTGCCAGTCCTTGGGCACCTTCTTCTCTTCGACGATCTGGTTGAAGAGTTTCGTCAACCAACCCGCAGAAAACCAGCGTTGTGACTTCCACAAATCAGCTGCGATGTCGTCGGGGCCTGTTACTTTGCCGGCCTTCATCTTCCTCAGAGCAGCTTCTGTTTCCTGTACGGTGATCTTCTGAACGGGACCATATGTTGGTGCGGTACAGGGTATAGCGGGATGGGCGAATTCCACCGTTGAGATGCCCTCGAAGTATTCACGTCTTTTTCGGTCCATCAGAAGGTGGCCATTCTCATCACTTATGCCAAAAACTTCTCAATGTCTTCGGTTTGGCGATGACGAGATTTGGCAAGTCCGTACAGGTACCGCTCACCGTCGCGCGTCTCCAGCTTCTTGCTGATATCATCGAAGTGAGCGGCCTTCACAGCAGCCACGGCCGTCTTTGCCGCCTTCCTCGCTTCCCGATACTGCCGCCAGTTGTCAGCCGACTTGTGCTCGAGAAACGCGTGATAGAGTCTTTTCTTTTCTCGAACCTTTGCTTTGACGTCGTCCGTCCAGAGCCATGCCTCTTTGTCAATCCTCCGCCGTCCAGGCTTCGTTGTGCCGAGTTCGGAGCGGGCCTGGATTATAGAATTAACGGCTTCGTTCCAGGTCTCCGAAACAGATGTGATGGTCGTGGGGCGGTGTCCGTCCAGCTGGTGCTGGTTGAACGTTGGGCTTGAAAACCCCAAGTTCCCGAACAGTCCCACGTATTCCGCGGTTTCGTGAACAGCCGTGGGTGCTATATAACTGTCACTGGGTAGTTTCAATTACATAACAGATCACTCTTCGTAGCTAACCTTTTATCAAACAATATATGTACAAATTCCTGGATGGCGAAGCCAACCAGAGCACAAAAATGAGCCAGAATCTACGCCACTAGATTCAGACACTCAACCAAGCAAAGGAAAGGGTATTACCCACAATTCTCCTGCCATCTAGGATGTTGGACAACTCTTTACACCGAAGACGTCCAACCATCCTCTACCTTTTGTCAAACCAAAAGGGAACGACCATTGCGCTGAACCACGCCTAGGCCAACGTGCATCTGTAGCCGTATCGTACGCACTACTGCACATCCACTTTCCACACAGGGAAAGATCCGCTCTTCACCGAGTGAAGAGAATGAAGCTCGCATCGTCGCGACACTTCCCTTGAGCCAGGGGGAGCCCTCTACCACGTAGAGTCCATCACCAAGTCGTTCGCGACGACGTTGGGAAACTCCCCTCCCGATTCCGGGAGAGACCGATCTGCTCACCTTCCGTGAGCTCGGCAAAACTCCAGACTGACTGATCAGCTCGATCAGCCAACGGATCGACAGTAGATGGGGGCGTGGCCACAGTGTATGGTCTCGTGAGAGAACCACAAGTACCTAAGGATACACCTAGGGATATCACCAGATGCATCCACTTTTACGACCTGTCCTTAGGTACTTACATCATTGCCACGGCCCCATCTCAATCCGAGATGTTACACATAAGTTATCCGAACTTAAAAGATTGGAAACTGAGTTCCTGTCTGATGAGCACAAAGTCTATTTGTGTCTTGGTACTCCCGCTGTAGAACGTGATGAGATGGGAGTCACGTTTACGAAACCTTGTGTTCAGAATGACGAGATTATGCGACTCTGCATACTCAAGGACTCGCTCACCATCGGCGTTCCGTGAACCCCGAATCCGCCATGACAAGCATAGCCGTCTTTTGCAGCGCCCACGTGTCCGTTCAAATCGCCGGCTACAATGATACCGTCTTTTGGTGGCACTTCAGCCGCCCAGCAGAGCCTGAAATTCGTCCTTGTACTGCTCAGAGCATCCAGTTTAAGCTCAGCAGAAATCCGATCCCACGACCTGTTGCGTGGTAAACGCGGTGGAAAAAGCTCCATAACTCCGTTCAGAGAATCGTTCTGCAAATTTCAAAGGCAGATTCGAGATCAGCGTCCAAAACCACGTCTAGTGAGCTACATCTCATTACAAATGGCCACTTCGACCTGACGACCTTCCCTAGTTAGATGAAACTGATTCTAGAATACTTGCAGTGCTCATATTCTAAGGTGCAAAAACTCATCACCATCCTAATAAATTTTCTAGGATAATACGAGTACTGAAGTTTTCATTAACTGCTGAAGTTTTCTGAAGTTTACTACCATTCTAGTTGAGTCAATTCAGTAATACCATGATGCAATTGAACTGATCTTGTTTCGACTACTGGAAGTCTATTGGCTTGGAGGTTCGAACATGCTCTAATGCCGCGTCGCGCTCCAATGAAAATCGGTTACGGTAACACACGTGAACACGGAAATCCAAATCTCTCTTGTGTCCGCGAAAGACTGTCCAGTAATCTATTTGAACGTTCTCTATGGTGCATGTGAACACGGTGAGCCGGACAGGGAAGCGATACATCGAAATTCTCGTGAAGTTTGCTGTACCCTCTCCATTTTCTCTCGAAGCCTTCTTGTATTGAGGCTCTAGTTGTGATCCATATTCTGTAACTGGGACAACATAAGCCCTAAGCCACAACATAAGTTTTAAAAAAGTCGAGGCATCATTGTGGTGAATGTTCCTGAAGATAGTTAACATAGCGCCAAAAGCTTTTTTTACAATGATACTAATGTGACAATCAAAATCCAGCTCCGAGTTTACATGGAAACCAAGATCGCAAACTTCCAGTGGTTCCAGTGGTTTCCACTACAATACCATTCAAATCACTGCTTAAAATTACCGCTTATGTCGATGATGGTGAGGACTCCATTGGGCATGGAAATTCTTCATCTCCAGTAAGCCAATTTTAATCCCCACAAAAAACAAATCCATGCCCGGTTCATATACCTGTTGGATGAATAGTGAGTGTTCCCTCAGATGGCCACAACATTTCACATCCGGCTCATCCGGCTTCATGGTGTAGAATAGCCACCTGCACATACTCGTTGCTATATGGAACAGCCAACTTTTGCACCGTTACTGTAGCTTTGCATTTCGGCAACCCATTTTGCGTGATATTCCATGTTGGAGAAATTATATGCTACCATTCCTTGTAACAATAGTCATATGCAAACAGTCCTTTTCAACATGACGCCGAATTGTATAAATAGTATGGCAGGCGAAGCGACCATATATAAGCGAACTGATAATATATGGAATGAACCTGAAATAGAAATTTCCATAACCTTAATTAAGTCTTTCCTTCTGGCATCATTGCCTGATACATAAGCAACATTTGCTCAGCGCTTTTCGTATTGTTACCGTTACATCTTTTGATATTTTCACCTCCGCCCATGGTTGACGATCACCCCTGCTGCTGAGTTTGTCAGTCCATGGGATCCTGTTATGTCCTATACCAAGGCTTCAAGCTCATATCCCGCGTGGTGCCAGACGACCGCTGAGAGGGAGTTCAAGTTCATTTCTTTTCCCTTTCCTCAAAGATTCGCTTCCTGGCAGGAGGTAGCACAAGTTCATGCGGCTTCGTTGTCTCCGCCGTTGCTCAGAGTGCAGTCCACATTGCAGGACAGCAAGGGGCGCCACGCCGACGTCTAGGTCATATCACGTCAACTCTTCTCGCTCAAGGACAGATTGTACACTCAACTCAGCGGATCCTGGTCCCTACCATGTGTGAAGTGAATATGTCCGCAGCTGTAGCAGCAAGCCATTTTTAGGTCCAAAGTGCACGCGAACGGGGCTGGAGGATAGTGACCCAAGGAGCCGTCTCCTCATACCGATCGCACTGCCGCAGAACGAACCTCAAGCATCACCATATCCAAAAGCGCTACTTGCCTGCGCCCTCTCACTTGTGGTTGTTTTCTACGTGCTGCAGCACACCTATTCACCCACCACATAGTGTCGACGCACGGTGCAACTTGAAGGCAGCGCGAACAAAGTATGGAGCCAGCACCCACTGCCACTACTATTCACCCTGTGTCCGTGCACTTCGAGCGGAGAAACTGGGGTGCGCTGCAGCTGCACACCCAGCACATGGAAACTTTCACCCTCGGGAGTGAGTGTACAGTCTTTGAACATAGCTCTGCCTTCCTGCCTAAGGCATTATAGGCATTGCTGCCAGTATTTCCGCCCCTTTTTGCCCTCTCAGGCGTGAAATCCCAACATCCCCCATCTCTTCTCTCCAAAACCTCTATTTCCCCGTAAATAAGATCTCAGAGTAATATTGTTTCCCATCAACTTCACATTTCATTTCAATGTCTCCCCTCAGCGCGCTAGATAGTACGCACCTAATGGGCCTCTCAAGGACAATGCATTTGATACCGCTGGCCGCACCCACGAGCTGCTAGCTCCAATGCTAAGTCCATCTTTCACGGTCGAATTGCTTCCTTCTTTCACGGTCGAATTGCTTACTCCGTACCTACCCAGGAGTAAGCAGTAAGCTGTATATTTATTCAGTTGTTTTGATAAATCTGAATGGGTATTAATAGAGTGGAATATTTCAGAACGATTGCCTGGCCAACCCCTTTCCTAATGTCAGTTCAGGCTATTACGATACTCTATACGCATTGAAGCATCAATCTGACGCGATCTACTTTCTAGGTGTGGGAATGAACTGCCTTGTGCTGTTGTTCATCCTAGCCGCCCTTGTTGACGGTGTGGTGAGTCGAGTCCCTGCTACCAGCTGTGCCAGACTGGAGGAGCTCAATTTGCACAAATCTGCGAAACGCTATTGCGTTCACATCTGCAAAGAGCGAGTAATATATTTTCACTGCTCTCTTATTCTCTGAAAATTTGAACCACGACTGGGGGGGGGGGGGCTTGTAAGGAATGGAGAATACACGATGGTACATTCTGATCGTATGGGTAGAGTCAAACTTACTGTGACTTTCTCATTGCTAAGCTCCTCCTTCCAAAACAGCAGGGACGAGAAGCGCTGTAACGAGCAATGCACAAAAGGAGGCTAACTCAGCCCTTACGATCAACGGAACTAACCAAACCTTCACCTCCAATCAAATAAAAGGATAAAGGATAAAGTCTTCGCCGTTGATCAATCCCTTTGTGGGATGCGGCACGCATTCTACTTCCATTCAGAATCGTAGTGGCTTATTGAATGCGATGTGGCCTATACAATGACTTGCGGTGGCCAGCCGATGTACAAGTCAGTGTTTATCCTCCCAGACGAATCTGGTACCAATTTACCGTCCCCGGAGGGTAGAAGGCTTGGTTGGCCTGGGCGGGTGTCGACCCGGGATTCGAACCCGGCGCCGCGCGAGTGGTAAGCGCGCCACTTGTCACTACACCACCTCCGCCTCCAGTCAAATAGCAGTAGTAAAGAAAGTTAAAGAAAGCGCAGTAGCAGTAGCAGTAGTAAAGAAAGTTAAAGAAAGTTAGCAGCAGTAAAGAAAGTTCTCCATTAATTGCAACCAGAAGAGCGTGAAGGTTGACTATACGAACATGGCCCATGTGGTCAACTCTGTAAATATCGATATTTCAAGTAAGTATTTCCGGTTATTTAGAAGTTCTCTGCACAATTTCTGTGTCCTGCTAGAATAACGCATCACTGTAACATAGTACTTTCAGAAATGTAGCACTGGCTCCTGTAAGAAGCGTGGCAGTCGAAAAACATGCAGGTGCAAGGGATGCCGTTAACGCTCGTAACATGTCTGTTGATGGGCTGATCAAGAAGAGAGGAAGAAGACAAGCTCCTCTTTAGTTTTTGTGAATGCGTAAATTTATTCAGTCAAGAATGTTTCACACTGTTGTGTCCTATAATGGAAAAGTCCGAGTCATCGGTATAATCCACGTACCAGGCGGTTCGGCGCACGCCATTCCACTAAGCTGTGCAAGTGTGGCGCGGTCTTGCAAAAGGCTGTTGCCGATCGTAAACCGCGTATCGTGTCGACTCCAACGAAGAAGTCAACTGTCATTATATAGCGCACGGTGCCTTAACCCGTAAGTCGCCCCTTTAATTGCCTGTTCGCGAGGTTGCCGTGAAAACTTCAGGAGCGGCATTTTGAAACTACAGCCATTAGATTTACGCAAAAGACTGGTGTATTTCGGATGTCGCTGTGAGGAGTTCGTTGTAACTATAGGCCTAATTCACCTTTTTTTTTTTGCTCTTACTCAGAGCACTTTGGTGTGCTAATCAGTGTATGTATTAGGTTGGCGGGAAAGTTCTGTCACATTTTTTTCAAATTAGACTTTCTTTTACAGAGAGGCGTACAAGATCAAAATTATACAGCAATGTTATTGAGAGATCTTTGCCAGTTTTTGGACACTTCGTGATGCCATCGCTTAACAATGCACGCCGGCGCGACGCAAAGTTGGACATCATCTCAACTTTAACTTGGGCTCAAGTCGTGGAGGTTTTCTCGGCTGACGGGAGGCGACTAGCAGAGAAAGAGCAACGTCTGGACTACATCGGTGCAAGGGGAGAGCCATTCAGCTCTATTGCATGGAGCACGGCTCGAACTTTTTTTGAAGGATGTCCTGCACCGCACGTTGAGACGGACTTGTGGCGCGATGGATTTTGCCTTCTTCTTGACAATTCGCTTTAGTCTCCGTAGCTGCTTTGCGCGTAAAGGATTTGACGCGGAGGGATGGCAGCTTTTCATCTTACGTTCCCGACGCACCGTATCTTAGAGCTGAGTTCACAGGTTTCCCGAACCTCACTTCGTCATTCGAACCGTAGGCTCCCGCTCTGAAGAGCTAGCGTCGTGGAAGATTGTCTGATGACTGTAGACATTGTCCTTGTGCAGCTCCATTATTTCGGCGTCGACAGCTGCCATGCTGGCGCCAGGGTGGTAGAAGAAATAGTTTAAGGAAGCGCTTGAAGGGGTCGGTGCTGAAGGTAGCGGATAACATTCTTGTCCATAATGCAGAATAAGGATGAGCAGGAGCCGAGCCCACGTGACACTGAATAGAAGAGCAATCCTCAAAGTATAAATGCTCACATTACCGGTTAGCCCTCTTCAGGTAATAGGCGACTTGGGTTCAAGGAAGTATGATAGAACTTCCGCCAACTCTAATAGAAAGGGCGGTATTTTTCAAAGTTGCTAATAAGAAAACTTCGAATGAAGGTGCTACTACGCTCGAGTTGTTAGCTTCATCGCCTCGAAATGGCCACGTTCACAACTGCGACTCTCCAAGTTGGGAATAATTTTTTTTTCAAAAAACCTAGCTACATTAGTGAAATCATGCAATGAAGTAGAACAAACATTTACTGCGAGAACTAGAGACCCAGAGTTGATATGGGCACAGTCAAACTAACGCAAGACATGACAAGCAATTATTTGAAAAGTTGCCATCAAACGTGGTCTACAAGAGTTTCTGGTACAGCCAGGCACGATCCTGACCCTGAAGTTTCCTGTCAGCACTAACTATCAGTGGCGTTATCAGCTTATGCTGCGCGTCGGCCAAGGTATTCTGCACCATCTCAGCTATTACTTTCAACACTTTCACCCTTCTTCTTATGGTGATAAGTAGCGTTGATCAGATGATCAAGTAAGAGCAATGCTCTGCATTAACCGGTTGTTTTAACTCACAGAAAAAAAAGAAGCGAGCGGCGGAGTCGGAGCATGCCATCCAAAGAACGGAGCTAATGTGAGCCGGAGACACGACAAACGCAGATGTGCATGGAAAAAATCTCGCTGTGTCAAAACGTGGGCGACAGTGCGCTGGAGTCCATTTAAAGACACTTTTCGGCAAGGGAGAACCGCATGTAGCGATAGGCTTTTCTATCAGGCTTTAGGCTCGAAAGATTTTTTTTATCTGAATTAGGTAATGTCATCACTATCAGCATATTTTCTGAGCTTACAGCCTCTAACTCCCACCTACTATGATCCGTGCTCTCCTCCGCATCCTATGGAAGCTAAATCTTTTTGACACAAGCCGACTCAAAACGAGATACACACTTTTCATCTCGCCGCAGTTCTTCAAGAATAGAGTCGAGAGGCTGTCGAGGAGAGGCGAAGAGGGCAGGTACGTGGCTTCAATGATGATTACTCTGTAGATTGGAGGTGTCGCACAAGTAGGATAATTCGGTTTGGACTTTTTCAAAGTGTTGCACGCTTTTTTCACCAACTTATATAATGACCGCTTTGCTTCCCTAGTTTAGAACTCCTTGAATATTTCCTGATGGAGGTGCTAACTTCTCCAGAGACGTAGGTAAAATGAAGGGAACTTTCGTACAGCAAATCTCCGCCGCGTCTAACTTGGTACGGATGTCCCTGCCGGCATGGTCTCCGAAGGCAATCGTGGCATTCAAGGCAGCAGTTCCAGAGTGCAACTTCTTGACTTGTTTCCAATTGACAGAGCAACCAGTGTGGAACATTGTTTGTTTGCCGAAGAGGTTGGTTGGCGGTATACTTTATTTTTCGCCTGAGTTTCGACTAGACACTTCTTCACCAGAAGCATAAGCGTGGCTGATTGTTCAGATTTATCCACTCTACGCAGCCGAACGCTACCTCTCTCTCTCAGACGATCTACTGCAAACTTCAGGCCAAGAATAAATTTTTCCTAACCCCGTCGCTGAATTAGAAAATATATTCACATGACAACAATGCAGAGCTTTCACGACGAGAGACAATTGAGACCTCTGTTGACTGCACAAAAGTCATACTACAATACCCACCCTAAGCCTTCGAAAAAAGACGAAAAAGACGCGGATTCCGGCGTCTTTCGTATTTGCTATAACTGCAGTTCGGATTGACATTTCCTTGAATAAGAAAGTTGTACCGTTAGACTCAGCTCGTTTAGCTCTACAAGATGATCCCTTGAAACTTCGAAAATGTCCAAATTTGAACTATGCCTTCCATCAAAGTACCTACGGGCACTCATTAGCGGGCGAGTCTCGCTATAATTGTAACCAAAGGGCAATCGTTGAGAGTGAGAGCACATTGAAATCAAATGAATTCCGCATTTTGTTGGTGATGATTGAGAACCATCATTGTATTTCCCAAGTGATGCTGATCTTTACCATATCAATTTTTCTGAAAATAGCAGAACTTTACGGAAAGTCACTTTCGTACTATATTGCTTTTTCAATTTGAAATATCTCAAGCATCAGATGGGCTCAGACCACGAGAGCACAACAGTCCCGATCTACGCAGTTACCTCCTCCCTACCGTTTGCGAAATCGAAAGAATGAGTTTGAAAAAAAGGGTTTACAGCTACTTGAATGGAGGCCATCGTGTAATACAAGGACAAATGTTCGTTTTCGAGCGATTTGAAATGGGATTTGCAGGGCACTTAACTGTACAGGAAAGTTCATATCGCAGAGTTCATCTTCCTTTTTTCGTGCCTTCTCGATCAGTGCTGAAGAAGTAGCTTGCCACGAGGCTGGTTGCCATCCTTTAGCGCATCGGGAGCATACGCAGCGACCGCCACGTTTTGGACAATAACCGAAACTGCAGTTCTGCAAGTAGTGCGTTATAGTATGCAATTCCCTATCGGGACAAGAAACTACTGACAACTAAAAACAAAACAGCAACAGAAAGAAAATATCGAAAAAGAAAAATCAAAACAGTCAAGACTCTACAGAACCAAGTAACGCTCGACCATGCACTTGAAAGCTTTCACATTATGGGGGAAGCCAGATCTATTTTTCTTCAACTTAAGGTAATCAGTCCCAGCCCTAATAGTGAAGAAGTGCAATCTGAAGTTGTGCTTAGCGCGAGGCAGTATACGTTTAAGGGGGCTGCCCCTGGTGAAGGATCTTGTGGAAAAGAGTCAGGTTAAATATTCTCCTTCTGAAGGCCAGAGGGTGCAGCTTGAAATTTGTATTCCTTTCCATGCTAGAGGGTATACCTTCATAACTAAAGCCTAGAACTTCTTTTCTCAGGACTCAGGACAGGACTTTTCTTTTTCATTTAGTATTTTAGTTAGAGGTAATGGCTTGCTTAGCATATGCTAATCGTTTGAGCCTAATTAGACCTTGTACATGTACAGCATATCCCACGAGAGCCTTCTCTTCCTTGCTGTTGGGGAAAAAAGAATTTATCAATGAGCGCATCGTTTAGTCCGGACTTCCTCATACGAATAGCGTGAGCTGTACAAGTACAAGTGTCGCCGTTGAAGTTCACAAAACGGAAAGCGTTTAATCCCTTGGAATCTATGAAAAGAGCACATTACTCTTCCAAGTTAACTTACTTGTGCTTTGCAGGGTTTAATGCATGAACTTACATTCGGAAGTATTCTTGTCGAGTAAAAAAAATGTACTTGTCCCTGGTACAATGTCCAAGGGAGTCTCTGACTCGTGAGAAGGGACAAAGAAAAGACGAGCAGCGAGAGGCACAGTATGAAATTGTTCATTTTGAAAATCTGTAAATTAAAGGCTCTTCAGAATGTTAATTCGAGGCCTTAGCGACGAGGATGTCGCAGTAGCCTAATGACACGAGTCAAAGTTGGCCGAAAGGTTCCCTCTAAGGTTCTCAATAGGATACTCCCATTTGAAAACACTGGAATGTATAGTTCTAATAACTTCTTTCTTATGCCAAACAGGTTTGTATGGTGGAATGCTTTATTTACGCCTGACGTTTCGACAATCTCGTCGTTTTCAAAGGCCTGGAAGCATACCGAAACTTTGGAAACTTTCTATCCTATTCAACATGGGCCCGCTCTTAACTAGTTGCAAATCAGACCAAGGAACTAAAGGAACGAAGGAAACTCCAGCAATAAGTTACCTCGTCACTTCCACCAGCGCCGAACTGCTCTACTTTTGTCACACAATGGAGCAAATGAGACTCACTGCTATGCACTTCATAGTGTGATAAAGTGCGTACGTGCAGTGCATTACGATCTCACTGTTAAAGCCCGCAAAGTGGGATGTAGGGCAAGAATTCGGCAGTCACTGAGATGCATTCATTCCTGTTGTTCATAGATGGATTACGGTGCTTTATCCAGAAAGCCTCGAGAGTTTTCCTAGCACCAACATCATTTTCGCGAGCCAGTATCGTACATTTATGTCAAAAATCACAGCCGCCATGATTTTCCCTCCTATGTTTGCCGAGCGGTGCAACTAAACTTTCGCGTCTTTTGCTAGCCAGGTGTTCTTTTACGCGTATACATAATTGCCTCCCAGTTTCACCGATATATAATGCACCACAGGTCAAACACTGTATCTGGTAAATTACTGCCCATTGTGTACAGTCACCCACTTTTCCATATGGACAGACCACGCAGTTTTCCATGGTGCACGTCCGGTCATAGAGGCGATTTCTGACCAACTGGTGTTTGATATTGTCTTTTGGTTTATTTACTAAAAGAACGTCGTTGGCCAGATCAGCCCTACGGATGCACTGCTGTATAACTGCGGTAAAGTGGTCCGATATGAACGGTAGCTGAAAACGTATTTTATTTTCAGCTCTGTGTGGGAAAACTCTCGGTGTGCTTCGCGTGCGCCGCTGCTGCCAGGCTGTGTAACCGTTGAGATTAGCTATTCGGGTGGCTAATCTCCTGGATTCTTCTCGCTCCTCGTTGCCGGTGCAAACCCCTACGGCAGTTTTGAACATGTTTCGTAGCACTGCACGTTTGACAGCTCTGGGGTGTGCCGACGTTGCATGAACGATAATGTTTAGAATAGAAATAGGATAGAAAGTTTCCAAAGTTTCGGTATGCTTCCAGGCCTTTGAAAACGACGAGATTGTCGAAACGTCAGGCGTAAATAAAGTATTCCACCATACAAACCTGTTTGGCATAAGAAAGAAGTTATTAGAACTATAAGTACCAAATGCCCAGGTTACAAGAAAGGCGAACATGGAGTTTACTGGAATGTATCTCCGACGAAGTCTACTTTTTCCTTTGAATAGATAGGCGGCAAACAATTTGACACGTAAAAAACGGATACTCGGATTGAGAGCTCGATTCTCTTGCGGCAGCTCGGGCAAAGTGCGAAAACAGCCCTCGTGTGTCTACCCTCCAGCCCCGTTCCCGTGCAATTTCGGATGAGAAAGTGCCACCCTACTGCTGGGATCGAATTCATCTCGCACACGGAGTGACAAGGACCACGATCCGCGGAGGCGACTGTACCGTTTTCTTCGAAGTAACACTTGGCATGATTGAACGCAGCCGCCTAACGCCCCTTCTTGTCCTCCGATGTGGACTGTACTCCAGGCGGTGGAAGGGTGGAGGACGGGAACTTGCTGAATAAGAAAAGTTAATCCTGCTATCGCTTCAATGCTGACGAATTTGGCAACAGGAGTGAACATACACCATAAGCGGAAATGAAAGTATCAAATGCCGCGGACCTCTCGTGAATCGTGAAATCTAGGCCATAGAGTTTGTGAAAAGCGAAAAGCGCTGAACAAATGCTGCCTATGAATCTGTCGATGGTGGCGAAAAACAAGAATTTATTGATGATGATAAGTTTGGTTTCATTCCGATTGTATGGACGATTTATGTACAGTCGTATGTCTGCCATCATATTTCACAATTGCGCTTCATGAAGGAAAAAAACTATTCGCATATAATCGTTGCTATTCGCATATAATCGTTGTAGAATGATTGCGGTGAATGCCATACCTTTGATCGCTATAGCATAATGATCCGTTAAGGCAGTGAGCACGATTGTTGAGGGCGGGAGGTAGTCGCCAATATCATTGGTCGAAGGGCTGAGTGAGGTGTGGCCAAATGCCCTCATGCAGTCCTTCCACCAGTGCCACTGGCAACAACGCCTCCCCTCCCCTACAGCAATCGTGCTCACTGCATTCAAAGGCAGTGGCACTATCCTTTCATTTTATAAACCAGTAACTTTGTGTGTCGGTTTGTATGTATGTAAGTATGTATGTATGTATGTATGTATGTCTGTCC
>MU912922.1:19460-38279 GCA_036418165.1 Cooperia oncophora
TTGGGAAACTTTGGAAAACATTTAGGCTGTGAAAGCTTTTGCAAAACCATAGCATACTCATCTAAAAAAACATTAGAGCACACTCACCTTTCATTAGATATCAAAATATTCAAAATGCTTTCTGTTTTTTTCCAGAGCTACTTAGTCACATGTCATGGCATTTTCCAACCTAACAGTAGGAGTGACAGTCGTGAGCATGGTCAGTTGACGACACCAGGAGACAGGGCGGAATGAATGTTTATTGCACATTCAGCCTTATATAGTCTTATATCACATCTATCACTATCCTCTTCATTCTTCTTCATTCTTCTGTCTTCTTCCACGTCCACACCATTCCAGGGTGGTCATCCACTCTAAATCGGTGAACCACGCCTCCCCTTAACATCCCCCCGTAGTGACCGTCTGGTCACTCTACTGCTCAACCTGCCTCTCGAGTAACCCCACATCAATTACAAAATCTATTTTCAAACTCTTTATTTCTGCATACATCACAAAAAAGATTTTTTCCAAATTCTAATGCCCCGCTTCGGAGGCTTCTTCACTAGGCCTCGCCTCGCCTCGGTCTTCGGCCACATCGCGTTCCAACACCACCCTTCGGGAGGGCGTCCCGGAGCTAGAAGGCGAAGGCGCTTCATATCTCGGGGAGGGGCATGAGGCCTTCGCCCCGGCCATCTCCGATTTCGGCCCCGCCGGGCGAGTAATCTTTTCCATTACACCCATTACTCTGCCTAGCACCACACAACCTACTGAAGCCATCACCACCACAGTGGGCGGGGACCCTGCCATCGCAGGGGGAGTACTCCATGTCGTCATCACCGGGGTTCCGGTGGGCGGGGGACCCAGAAACACCACAACAGGTGTACTCGGACACCCACTTCCCACCGGGTTGACCCCCGGTATCACTGCTGCCGCCGTCGACGTCGTTACTTGCGGGCTCCACGGTACCAGTTGAATCCACGGTCCTGGTGTGTTCATTGTCGCTCTTCTGCAGCTCGTCCAAAGCAAAATGAGTCTGCTCACCCCTAGCAGAGTCTTTTATACATATCCCGTTATCGCTCCGGCAAGAGGTAACTCTTATCCCATTTATCTGTATCATTGACTTCTGTAATCTCGCCCTCTTCATGGCAAGATACTCTTTCATTTTTTCCGTTGTCTTGCGTTTGCGGCTAGACCTCCTAGGTATTCCCGCTTGTACTTCGGTTCGTCCTTCCCCAGGGTGTCGTTCCAGTTCCCCTTCTCTACTCGGCCGTCTATCCCCCAACTTTTGGGGATCCTCCTCCTCCCAGAACGACACCCTTTTCTTCAACTGGTCAGCATGTGCCATACGACTTCCGGTACCATGATGCACCCTATACGTATTCGATCCGACCACCTCTAACAAGGGAGGTCGTTCAGGGCGTGGTGCGCTTTTCGAAAACGGTTTTTTGCATATTGTAGGGGCTCATGCAAGGACCTGAAAAGTGTGCTTCATTTTCGCTGCGCGCTTCCAGGAAAGGTAAAAAACGAGTGAAAAGAAATCTGTGGAATCTGCTTCGTTCTGGGCCTCTATGCGGCGTAGGTCACTTGCAACTTTGACCAGTTGCTGAGTGGGGGGGGGGTCCTTATAAAGGGGCCGTTTGAATCGAAGCGAAAAATCGCCGTAAGTGAGCTTCCAACTTGGGTCATGTGCTCAAGGGTGAACGGCTTCTTGCAATGGTTTCATCAACGATAAGAGCGCTAGCATAGTCGAGCATCGGATGGCCTAGCGGATAGAGTGAAGAGGTTTCGCAATCGGACAGTGAGGGTGGGGTTGATGGTTCGGCTCCCCTTGCGTCGTGGCTTTTTGCATTTTTTAGATTTCGCTGTTCTCGCTTCCATTTGTGTCTGCGCATGAATATAACTCGGATATTTGCCATTTATGGGCACATTCTGAGTAGCTGTACCTCATGAGTCAGTGCTATTCAACTATTTCGATTTTCACGCACCATTGAACAAGATTGTTGCTGGACGTTGATCCTCATAGGCTATACAGTGGATCTGATTGCGAATTTAGTAACTTCTGGTGTGGTGTCAATTATAGACAATTTGGGGCCACATCTTCTTTCCACTGAATTCGTTATGTACACCAATATAGGGAACGTTCAGCGCTATTCTGTCGCCAAATTGCGTGGACGCCAAGAATAGGTGTTATATTTGTGATCAGGGCCACTGATTACCACTAAAAACGAATTTTCAGTCAAAACAATTGTTTTGACCTTCTTGGGTTTGCTTATTGGGTTGTCCGGTGTCCGTAGCGTCAACGATACGTCATCGCTGTTACGAAGATGTGAAACTCCGCTCACACTGCCGACCAAATGGTCGGCCACCTACAACCGAAAAAGTCAAAAAAAATTTTTCGCTCAAAACTTGCTCCTAGGGGTAATCGACAGTCCTGATCACGATTCTAGACTTTATTTTCGGTTCCAGTGCCATCTGGCACCGCATAGTGCCGAAGAGCTGAGTCTGTGCATACTAACGAATTCGAACGAAAAAGCAGTTTTGCTCCATAAAAGTAGGATTGTTCAGTTCATCGTGAATGTTTTTTAAAAGTAGGATTGTTCAGTTCATCGTGAATGTTTTTATTAGGACCAATTATTTAGACAAACATGGATCCAAAAAATGAAAAATTGTAGAAAAGCAAAATTTTGTCCTCGGTGGGATCCGAACCATCGACCTATTTTTTACGTTTTTTTTATTCGTAGAAGCGCGCAGCGAAAATGAACCTCAGTTTTCTGGTCCTCGTATGTGCCCCTACAATATGCACAAGACCATTTTGAAAAAGCTCACCACGCCCTGAACGACCTCCCTTGTAAGACTATTCCTCGTACCCATTTCTCCAAGTTATTCCCATAGTTCCGCAAGTATACTTGCTGTCCTGCCTTGAATTTCCTCTCGTTTACTTTTTTATCGTACTGCTCCTTCATCCGCTACTTCCGGGTTCCTCGGCGTCTTGAAAACATCTAAGGTCGTCTTTAGCGCACGACTCCATGAGCATTTCCGCAGGTGACATTCCCGTCGCGGGATGCTCCGTTACTCTATACTCAAACAATAAATCCCTAACTATTGTGTCCACCGCTTTTGCGGCTTTCCTACCTTTATAGTACGCTTTCTTAAAGGTTTGTACAAACCTTTCCGCTTCGCCGTTTGAGTTATGGTGGTACGGCGGAATAAACGTCAACTCTATATTTCTCCTTTTGCAATACTCCTCAAATGCCTTAGCTATGAATTGTGGCCCATTATCCACCACAATTTGCTCCGGGAGGCCATGCGTACTAAAAATATCTTTTAATTTCTCTATCGTTTTCTCGACGGTCATCGTGCTCATAGGCAACACTTCAGGCCATTTCGATTTTGCATCAACTACCATTAACCACCTTTTACCATCCGTGGTCTCTCCGAAATCCATATGAAGCCTCTGCCAACCTTCAAGGATGCAACGGTGTACGAGTCATATCGTTCCCCATTGTTGCACATATTTCACAAGATTGCTCCAATTTTTGTATGTCCATATCTATACCAGGGTACCACACCTTCTTTTCTAGCCAACGCTATCATCCTGTTCCTCCCACAGTGGTTAGAATGCGAAATCTCTAACACCCGTTTCTGAAATCTATGCGGAACAACTATTCGACTGCCTCGCATTAAGCAGCCCCTATACGCATTACTGTTTTGCACCTTTTATAAGGTTTTGATTCCTTTTCCTGAATCTTTTGTGGCCAGTCTCGCTTTACATAAGTATACACTTTCCGTAGCGTCTCGTCCTCCTGGGTCGCCTTAGCCTGATCCTCACTAAAAATGATTTCCTCCCAAGTTTCAGCCATCATCTGTTTCTCTGCCACTTCATCGATCACCATTTTCCGAACTCGGCAGTTCTCTCGGATCCGGTAATCTAGATAACCCATCCGCATTTCCAAATTCGGAGGTCTTTCTGTACTCAATGTCGAATGAGTATATCATCAGGCGGAGACTCCAACGATGCAAGCGTTTCGCTGCTATTGTTGGTATGCCATTTTTGGGTCCAAATATTTTCACAAGTGGCTGATGGTCTGTTAACAATGTGAACTTACGTCCGTACAGGAATTGGTTAAATTTCTCCACCCCATATACTATACCTAACGCCTCTTTTTCTATCTGGGAATAATTTCTCTCTTCCTTTGTTAACGTTCGTGATGCATACGCTATCACTTTTCCTTACCATCCGGCATCTTATGATATACCACGGCACCTAACCCATATTCGGAAGCGTCTGTTGCCAATACTACTGGGTATCTGAGGATCATAATGTGTCAAAACGTCTGCTTGCATTAATCGCTGTTTGATTTTTTGAATGCGCTCCATTAGGTGGTGCTGCTAAAGTGGACAGAATTTGGGATAAATTTCCCATAATATTGTAACATTCCTATGAAAGACTCAACTTCTTTCAAATTTTTCGGTTCTGGCATATTCACCATGGCCTGAACCTTCTTTGGCGAGGGTCTAACCCCTCTGGAATCTACAATGTGTCCTAAAACTCCATTTCTTCTTTGAGAAATTCACATTCTCCTCGTTTCAACCTGAATCCGGCCTCCCTCAATCTTTTCAACACCTCCTGTAACCGATCTAAATGGGTCACGTCGTCTGGAGCTGTCACTGTGATGTCATCTAGATATATATATTATTACTCCTTCTATTCCCGCTAGCGTTGTCTCCATTATCCTTTGGAATATTGCGGGGATCACGAACATTCCTTTGTGAGTGTTTATCGTGGTATATTTCTTAGATTCAGCCTCTAATTCTAGCTGCATATAAGCATCCGATAAATCCATCTTGGAAAACTTTTGCCCACCGTTTAACATATGAAACAGATCGTCCGGTTTCGGTAAGGGATACTGATTGATATCTAACTGTGGGTTTACTGTTACTTTGTAGTCTCCACACAGTCGTATTTTACCTCCTGGCTTTGGGACCACCACTAACGGTGTTGCCCACTCTGAATGTTCGACTCTCGTCAATGTCCCGTTCTCCACCAATTCCTAGAGTTTCGCTTCTACTTTGGTCTCAGTGCAATCGGGACTACGCGGCAGAATTTGGGCTTCTCAAACCCCTCCTTGAAGAAACGGTCCGCGATCAGGTATCGAAGTTGAAAATATGGTGTGGGGAGGGTAGTGCGGTCCGCGACGAACAACCCTGTACCGTTTTCGCGGAAAAAAGTGCAGGGGAGGGGCGCTATAAGGCAGAATAGATCCAGTGGTTCCTCCTTTTTTCCAGTGACTCCGCCTCCCAAGCGCCGCCCTTTAGTGAGAAACCAAGTTTTCGGACGAGAAAAGCATGAACATTTGAGCCCCTTCGTTATTTGTACGGACGTAGGGTTGTATTGGGTCAGCTGAGCGCACAAAGGGGTACAACTGGAAATGTATTGCAAAAAGTATGTATTGCAAAGTGCACGAAAAGTTGGAGGAAAATAGCATCATTTTGAATTTGAAAAGCAAAACAAACTCAAAAACAACAAAGAAACATTATGATGAGTTCACTGAAAAAATAAGAATATTAAAGGTCAGTCTTTCATACGTGGCGCACACCTACTTCTGGCAGCGAGCCAATAACGTGGAACGCTCGTCCATAAGCGCTGTTTCCCCATCGCATGCACGTACAAACTAGGATTGTAATGGGGTCCTATTTAGGACATTGGGCATGTTTTTTCTTTTTCTTCACTATTGAGTTACTCTCACCTTGTCCTCCTTTTATGGCGAAGCCCAAATTCACTACTAAAGATGGCAACTGGTCGCGGGCTTGCCTTTAAGCATAAGCGATACCCTAGCCGTCGTACATTTACCCAATCCTTTTTGAAAAAATACTTGATTTGCGAGCACTACGCTTTTTATCTTTTCTCGCAACTGTTCTTCCGTATAACACACTTTTGGATCTATACTCTTGACGTATAGTCCACCCAGGTGGCTAGAAAGCTGGTCTACAAGACAAGGCCAATGTTCATGACGCGTGCCTTTTTCGGTTCTGAGGTTCCATTAGGGGGAAAGGGTCATTTGTTACTCTAGGATTGCTCCGCTGTTAAACGTTTCTCGCATAATATTGCATCCCTTTAAGACGTTGGAATTCTTGCTAGAAACTGCGTTTTGTGTCCTGTCCTCCCACCAGTGCTTGTGGGTGGCAGCGAGTGATAACATCTGATAGGAACGGTAAATGGCGTCAGGAGGGGAGTTGCCAGAGTCATAGTACTGACCGTAACACGAGTGGAGAGTTTGTTCCAACCGGTGATATAAGATGAAGCATTGAAACTGGGTAACAGAAACCAATAAGCCTGATACAAGATGAAATGTGAGAAAGCGAGTGTCACTAGATTCCAAATACACCAAAGCCAGTAACATCGGGCAATTCTATAAAGCATAAACTCTGTGTGTCGGTTTGTCGGTATGTATGTATGTATGTTTGTATGTCTGTCCGTCTGCAAAATGCTCCAAGTTAGTCGGAGGTAAATACGGCCGCTAGACAAACCGAAAACGAATTGGTGCATAGGTGACCCAGTGTTTTGATTGTGATAACAGTCTCCGCTATATAAGACAACCATTTGGTACACTCCGAGCCATTGCACGAGCTGCTGGCGTAGGCAGCTGGACGTGTGCGGGAGCAGGGTTGGAGGGGGGAGGGGGTTTATCAGGTGACCCCTCGCCCTCTGCTTCCTACCCCTGACGTGCTCAGCCGGCCTGAGCACGTGCAGGTAGGGAGGCAGGGGGAAGAGGTTGGGTGGCGGGGATGCGGTTGGGGAGGGTGGTAGCGCACACTTCAGTAGGAGCACACAACATGGGAGGAGGTTACAACCGATAGCAAAACTGCAAGCTAATCCATAATGAAGTAACAAACTGAGATGTTGTTTTGATTGTGATAATACCCTCAACTGTACGTACGGGACAATCATTCAGTACACTCCGAGCCATTGTACAAGCTGCTCGCGTGGTATTTGGACGTGAGGTCGTGCGGGTGCGGGGTGCGGTGGATGGGGGGGGACAATAGCGTGTGAACCCACCTCTGCTTCCCTCCCCTTCCTGTACATGCTCAGCTAGACCTGAGAAGGCGCCAGCTAGAGAGAAGGAGGAGAGCTCTGCGTCATCCGGGCGATGTGACTGGTTCGGTAATAAAATGCAAAATGTTGAAAGTGTGCAAAATGTGATACATGGTGTGGATTGGAAACGTTGATCGTACGTGAGAAGAAGAGACAGCTGGTAATAGTTGCCAACGTGCCTGATGAGTCATTACGAAAATGGTACTAACAGTACAGAATTCTTTTCGACAAGTAGTATGAAGGTGGCGACGTGGGAGCATTTTCGCTGGGTGATAGGAGGTGATAAAGCGGCCGGAAAAGGTTTATATGAGCCACTATCTCCTTCGATTCGATTTAACGCTACTACTAAATAGCGACTGCAACAGCAGCAGTATATAAGCATAGGGGCTCAGGAAGTTCAGACGGATGAGGATCCCTTTCCAACGATGGCAGCGGCATCGAAACTAGTTGCACAGTTACTTTCTCTAGCATCGCGGTGATAGAGAGGAATCGTTCCAGAAAGTAACATATGGTGTAGAGAGGCAATGTTGATCGCGGGTGGCAAGAATAGACAACTGTAAGTAGCTTAGAGGGGTTTCATAGATGAAACAAATAAAAGCCATAGCGAAAATGGCAAAAGGTGTCAAAGTGTCGTGAAAAATTATGTTCATCATAGCAACAGCCGTGCATACGATGCTGAGTGGACAAATACATCTTATACTCCCGCATTGGGGCACTTTTGAGATGAAACTCTAAAAACTGTTCTCACACTGTTGCTAAGGTACCAGAATGTACAAATTTCGTTGTTGTTTCGGTACTGTAATTATTTGATCCTTTTCGATCGTCTAACAATAGTCAAGCATCACGTTGCGAAAAACCGATTGCGATACCGCACATCGAAGGAGCGCGTGTACACGATTCACTGGATGCGTACGCATTAGTCCTGTGTCGTGGGACTAGGACGCTGCATGAGCCAGAATCTCCCTTAAACTTCCATCGTTTTTGGAAGAAAAGTATCTTCCTCATTGGTTGGATTAATGATCGGTGGTGACAGTCTATCCAATATGCGCTGAGGCAATCGCATAGCTTGCGCGACAACTCGGACTGATGAACAACGCGGAAAATTCATGCGAAAACGAGTTTTTTTTTTACTTTTGTTGCCAAATATACAGCTTTGTCAAATATGAGGCAACGAGAATAACGGGTTGAGAACTCGAAGATCCCTTCTATACAAAAGGCAAAATATTTTTGTGGCTTGACCACTGACAAATTCTTTGATAATGAGTCTAATAGCATACAATTTTCTGTTCATTGTATAGACGGAGCGGGGAGATCAGGAAGAGTTAATTGAGAGAAAATGACAGTTCACTTATAGAAAACTAGTGCTTGAATGTGATTGCTGCGTACGTATTACGTTATTCGAAAAGATCTCTCTTGTTCTGCTATTTTCCCGAAATCATTCCTTACTTTACCTCACAAATCCTATCTGCAGCCTCAACGTGACGTGGAGATGAACGGCTTGGATTGCTCCCACAGTACCAACGCGAAGGTTGCCACGTAAGAGCCTGGCGAGCTACGCGTGGTCGAAGATTTCACGTCGAGAACCTCAATGAATGTGGGCCTCATTTTGGTCGCCGCAGTACTAGGATGACGACCTGTACTCAACGCACGGACGCTTGCTCTAGAAGCTCACATCGAAGATCTGATGTTGCAAGCCAGGAAGATCAAGTTGACGTCATCGGACTGACCGAGACGAGGAGGCATCGCCTACTACACGCCGTATACGAAACGGGGGAAAACTGTTCCTCGGAACATGCGACAGCAGAGGCGTTGGCTGTGGGCGTCCTCGTCAACACGCACTTGGCCATGAACATCGATTCGTACGAAAATCTGACGACCCGAATCGGACGTTTGGATTGAGAAGATGTGGTTCAACTCCAGCTTTGACAATCTTCGTCGCCTACGCACCAACATCAAGCTACGACGAGGATGAGCTCGAAGGAGAGCTCCGTAAGGATCTGGAGAAGTAACTAAATATATCGCAGCTTCAGAAGCCCTACTTTCTACGCTAAACATAGAATTCTCATGAAGGACAACTCCATGATGAGATCGATCTCATCGCCAATCATAGGTTTTGCTTGACCGACGCCCATCTCGTCGGTGAGAAATCGTACGGCACCCTGGTTCCCGACAGGATCAGACCCGAACATCTGAAGAATCTTCCGCCAGTTCTTGTCAAAACTCTGGCTCGACTCTTCACGCGCTACCTGTCGGAATGCAAGGTACCCACCTCGTAAAAACCAGCAAGACTGTGTTGCTGTACAAGAAGGGAGACCTGTACGACATTGGCAATTATCGCCCAATCTGCCTGCTGTCTGTAGTCTACAAACTCTTCACACGAGTCATCCTGAACAGGATTGGCAGAACACTAGACGAAGGACAGCCATGCGAGCAAGCAGGGTTTCGAAGAGGATTCAGCACGATCGATCACATCCACACGGTAACGAAGCTCATCGAAGTATCGCGAGAGTACAAGATGCCGCTATGTCTCACGTTCATCGACTTGAAGAAAGCCTTCGACTCCGTTGAGACAGAAAGAATTATCGAAGCCCTGGGCAACAATGACTTTTTGAGTAAACCAGGATCTTTGTGAGCTCTACAGCAACTTCACGACCAGGATCTCACCATTCTACAAGGAGATCATCATCGGCGTGAAGAGGGGTCCGACAGGGCGACACCATTTCGCCCAAGCTGTTCAGCGCCTCTGTTGAGTCCTCATGTGGAACTGGACCTATAAGACACCAGTCGGATTACCCAGCTGCCGCCGAGGTGCTCCTCCTTCTGTTTCACGGCCCGGCTTCGCCGGGCCGACCTGGCTTCGCCAGGCACTCTTCCCTTAGGCGAAGTAGAATGCGCTAAATGTGCCAAATGGTGGCAGTTACTTTTTTATCGATAAAATAAAATGAAAATGTGTTTCTTGAGAAATTCTTTGCATTTGTTTCAAAGGCGAAAATTTTCAAAGTTACTCTGAAGGCTGATTACTTTATCATTTTGTTGAATTTATTAAGGGGGTCAATCTAAAGAAGTAGCTCAGTTTCCGTTTCGCACGTGCCCTTAGACGGAAACTGAACGAGGTCATTCTCCCTCCTCTGTGCTCTTCAGTAAGGGAAGGAGGGAAATTCTGTTGTAAAAAGTTGATTATATTTTTATAATATAAAATGTGCATTTTGTTACAAACACGTTTGTATGAATGTCTTTTCTTTTAGTTTTATGGAATTGTCCACATTTTACCTTTACGTTTTAAAAGTATGGAGCCTGCAATATCAGCTAGTTAATAATTGCTAACAGCCTACTGATCCAATACAAACCAATAAAGTTATTGGTCTACACTAGACCAGTCGCCATTAGGCTTTTATTGTACTATTGAAGTCAAAATGAACTCACACTACTTGAATTGACCGCGTCCTAGCCTGCTTGCTGAGTAAATGAAGAGGTTACTCAGGGTACATGATAGGACTTGTTATCATTCAAGCTATCTGTGGTTTCTTATCTTCACTCATTTTTTCCACGGAGTTCGACAATGGATGGTAGGGTGAGTACTTATCTTATCATTAAGATCATTTCTAGTAATTATAGTTATTAAAAAATTATTTTCATCCGTCATTATCCTCCTATTAACAGTAGGGTCATTAGATAGAAACCAAAATAAGGTAATTACAAAGACTGGTAGTTTCTTTTTCTAAATTCCTGTAGGTTGGGGAAAGGAGCTATAAAACCAGTGGCCTCCACTCGAAATCCATTCCTCACTTCACTTTTTTTGAAGATTATTTCCCATTTGTATTCATTTCATTATCCTTGTTGTTCCTGACTCTCTTAGTAGTTAGAATTGTCAGATCCATAAATCTTGGTGCTTCTGATCTTACTGTTTCTTGTTGAAGTCATTTTTTATTATGCATTTTATGAGACGTATATCCAAAACATCAGTATTACAATCAGAAATAATCAGTTGTCTTTGGTATATCTGAGTCTATGAATCTTTTTTGTTAGAGCATGTTCGTGCTATTCTTAATATTTCTGAATAAATTGTATTATGTTTAATATGATTAGATATATTTGTTCAGCGTTAGGGAATCTCTTGATAGAAAAATTGAAATTGTCTGCTTTTGTTGTACATTTTTGTATATATTTTGTTTGTATCTATGTTTATTTCTAAGTCTAAATAATTACATTTATATTCATCATCATTCGTAACTTCTAATTTTAGTATATTGTTATATGTTTTATCTAGTTCTTTTAAGATGGTTTGTGTATTGGTATTGTGTATAATTAAGATATCGTCCATGTATCTGAAAGGTTTCAGTTTGACTTGTTTCTTATGTATTTTGAGAGAGTAGTAGTATTCAAATTAAGACAGAGTCAGATCAGCCAGTAAAGGGCTGACGTTGCTCCAAAATGTAGCAAAATGAGTTAAAAATAGCTTAACATCAGTAATTTCTGGTCCCTGTTGCTTACTACAGCTTTTCAAATGTGAGAAGGCTGCACCCTATCATTAAGGACTGCAGTTGCGACATCAGAATGGGTAAAGTTGTTGAAGTTCGGATGACCCTAACACCCGGAAGAGGCATAACTGCAGAGTCATGGGTGGCACTGAAAAGGAGAACTTCACATTGCTTGTACATGTCAAAGTGTGTGTCGCACGGAGAGCTCGAATGTTACCACCGACAGGACGTCCCCACTCCCAATTGTTGGGTTACCTCCTTATTTTGCTTCAGTTGCAACCGCCAGCTCCTAACACATCATAAGAGACAGGTTTTTCAGATTTTTCTTTGATTGATGAATTTCTCGGTTTTCCCTCTTCCGGTGCGCTATACAGTGCGTAACAAAAGTATGTGGACACCTCAAATTTTTGTCCTGCAAAATTGCCTTTGAATTTTGCGATATGAGACCTTTATTGTGAATTCCTCATAGGCGAAAACATAGGAATCTCTGTGTCAGGGTGAAGGAACACTTGGATGGAATGAAGAAGTCTAAGATATGCACTCCTCTTGGCGACCACAAGGCTCAAAAACATCAAAATGTGGACATTGCGGTGAAAATCACGATCCTGGCACGTGAACAGGATGTTTCGGCCCGCAAGACACTCGAAGCTTTGTGGATTGCCTCTAAGAACCCTCAAATTAACAGGAAGGAAGAGTGCGTTGCGATCACCAGAGAGCTGGCACCATTTGCGGACCTTTGCGGCTTTTGATCTACGCATTCAATACCCCCGCGGGGGGCGCGGAGGGGGGCTTACTTAGTATTACCCTTTAAATCGATAATCATGTTGAATGCGCGGCGATCCGCAGGGACCCCCATCATTTGGCAGCCAGTGGGACTATTGATCTACATGATCAATCCTGGGGGGTCTCTATAAGTTTCGGTCCAGTCTTAAAATTTTCAAATTACAATACCCCCAAAGGCTGGTTCTTCACGCTTCAGCGGAGGACCGACCTCTGCGTTCAAATTGGTTCCTTAAGGTTGTCCTAATTACAGCGGATGGCATGCTTTGTTCCCTCAAGCCCTCTGACCCGTCACTCAGAGTTATTAAAACCATATATAAGCTACCGTCTTGTAGTCTCGAAACTCAGAGTGCCCGGTAGAAGTTCTACCCGTCAAAAGGTTGGTGGCTTTCGACTTAGTTCTAAGATATCCTAGCCCGTAGTTTCTTACTGTAATTAGAAATGGTGCTTGAGTGAATTGTTTCGATGATAGGTTTCGACTTGCAGGCTCCGAAGAAGGCGATGTTCGCCGAAACGTTAGTCCAATAAAGTATCTGTACAAATCTCGGGAGGCTGAAGAAACATTCTGAATTATTATTCTGAACTCTGATGCCGAGATTAATTGAAAGCCGATCCTGTGATATTCTGAAACTGGTACCAGCCAACTATTTTCGGCTCGTGAAGGATGTATTGTCGCTTCGGCAGAAGATTGTAGTAACGAGACAATGCATCATCTTCCTTCAACGATGTCTCCAACACGGTATAGTCCCGAAATTCATTGCAAACAAACGACTATACGAAGTATGTGGACATTCCGAAGACTCGAAAGAAGTACAATTACTGGAACAACGAGTTTTGAAGATGGCACTCAAGGCAAAACGTGATATGCTGTATTCTTGTCTTATGAAATGTGCTGCTAAAGAATCATGTTGTCAAAGGTTGTTATGCGAAAGTCTTTGGAGGAGAATCGTTGGTGAGTCGAAGCATATCTGTGATTCAATTCGCTCGAATACCAAAGTAAAATTGCAGAAGAAATTCACTGGGTTAGTGAAAGCAGGAACGATGTCGTGAAGGCATACTAATACTAATAACTAAACTCTACTGAAAACTCTGTGGCTCCAAAGAATGGCGGTGAACGAGTGTTTGGCTCTAGGGTGACGGTCATTGGGAATGTGGGGCTCTCTGAGGGCGCCATTTCTGTGTTGGACTTGGGACCAAGCTACTCACCCAGTCAGTCCCTTAACCACATTGCTGCTCGTAACATAGTCGGGAACTTGCAATCCCTGCAGGATCGCCTACGCCGAAAGGCCAAAAAGGAAACCCTTGCCGACAACGCCCAGCTTGTTGGAGCGACCGCAACAATCCCAACCCCGCCCTTCCCAGCACGGTATCTCCTCCCACAAGAGCCTAATGCTGCTGCCGATATAAAGTTTCGTTTATTTGCAACAGCCGTGCTCTCAGTGCTACGCCGAACCATCCAAAAACGCGTTACGTCCAACCTCAACGTAGCGCAAAGGCGAGGCCTCAAAGAACTGAGGGAGTTATCGGAGTCGGGTGCTATAAAAATTTCCGTTAGCGACAAAGGTGGGGAGTTCGTGGTCCTCCCTCAGAGCTTGGACAGGGCTATCACACGATTACATCTTCAGGATGAAACAACGTATAGCCCATCCACGCAGGAGGAGTTTGCCAAACAGTATCGTCGACTTAACAGGGTATGGGCTGAAGTCGCTAAGTCAGCAAATTTGCAACGGAGCCTGGTGACCAGGTTGAAGTGCGACTTACCCACTTGCCCTGTGTTGTACGTGCTTATCAAAACCCACAAACTACCTCGTCAAGGGCTGGGGATGGCTGACCCTACGGACTTCAGAGGTGAGACTATTATAATCATTAACAGTGTGGCGCGGCCCACGGACTAGGAATCTCCTGGTTCCTAAACTCTCAATATTCGGGCGACTTCTTGCAATTTTGTCGCCGCACACGCTAAAAATACTAATATGTTCCTCCCACAAACTCCATGAGGCCAGGTTAGAGGAAGGGAATGTAATGGAATCGTTCGATGTAACATCACTGTATACGAACGTTCCGAGAGAAAGCGCGATGCAAGCAGTCCTGGAGATCCTCACCGAACACCATGCTAGACTCAATCTATACGGCCTTTCCATTGTACAAGTGATGGCATTACTCGACGAATGCCTAAAATGCAACGTATTCAGATGGTCAGGCGAATACTATAAACAGATTAGAGGACTAGCTATGGGGCAGAGGTTAGCTCCTGCTCTGGCAATAGCCTTCATGTACAAAGTTGAGAAACCTGTCCTAGAACGTAAGCCGATTATTTACTGCAGGTATATAGATGATTGCTTCGTTGTATGTTCCACCCAATCGGAGATGGACTGCTGCTTCCACCTGCTAAACGAGCAGGCGGAGCATATAAAGTTCACGCGCGGAGAAGCGCGAACATAGGATGGCTTGCATTCCTACACGTGCAAATGTATTCTCGCGGGAGTTCATGAGCGAAGTGGTAATGCGAAAACTACGCAGTGAAAATATAACTGTTCATTCTAGCTCGGCCCATCCTCTGCCTACAAGAGATCCATTGTCGAAGACATGTATCGTACGGCCTCTGCAGTCTCGTCAGAAGGCGCGTGCAGAACAGAGTCGATGACACTGGCCTACCGCATAGCAGAGGAGAACGGCTATGTTCGCTGTGGACGGCCGACATGGCATAGAAGACAAACTAGGACAGAAGATAGGCAGGAAGCAGAGCAGGCCAAGCTACCATTCTGTATCCCATTTGTATCGGACG
The DNA here is from genome assembly GCA_036418165.1 of Cooperia oncophora. Lineage (NCBI taxonomy): Eukaryota > Metazoa > Nematoda > Chromadorea > Rhabditida > Trichostrongylidae > Cooperia > Cooperia oncophora. The sequence continues at coordinate 34,576 of MU912922.1, forward strand.
AACTGAGCGCTGCTTTACGCGGCTGCTTACGAAAAGCGGATCTCCAGGACACGGTCAGATTAGTCGAGATTCCTCCTCCTAACCTGAAGAGGCAGTTGGTCCGGAATCGTCTGTATGACCGACTCTGCCTAACCCCCTCCTGCGTAATTTGTCCATTTGGAAGGAGTGGTGATTGTATGACCTCAGGAGTAGTCTATCTCATAACGTGTCAGGTGTGCGGGGACGAATATGTGGGGGAAACGGGAAGACCACTCTGTGTCAGGGTGAAGGAACACTTGGATGGAATGAAGAAGTCCAAGATATGCACTCCTCTCGGCGACCACAAGGCTCAAAAACATCAAAGTGTGGACATTGCGGTGAAAATCACGATCCTGGCACGTGAACAGGATGTTTCGGCCCGCAAGACACTCGAAGCTTTGTGGATTGCCTCTAAGAACCCTCAAATTAACAGGAAGGAAGAGTGCGTTGCGATCACCAGAGAGCTGGCACCATTTGCGGACCTTTGCGGCTTTTGATCTACGCATTCAATACCCCCGCGGGGGCGCGGAGGGGGCTTACTTAGTATTACCCTTTAAATCGATAATCATGTTGAATGCGCGGCGATCCGCAGGACGCGCCCATCTTTGGCAGCCAGGTTGGGACTATTGATTTAATGATCAGTCTGGGCGGTCTCTATGAGTTTTCGGTCAGCTCTTAAAGAATTTTCAAATATACAATACCCCAACTTTTCAAGCTTACAGCAGAGGCGCGATCCATCTGGCGTTTCAAATTGGTTCCTTAAGGTTGTCCTAATTACAGCGGATGGCATGCCCTTTGTATGTTCCCTCAAGCCCCTCTGACCCGTCACTCAGAGTTATTAAACCATATATAAGCTACCGTCTTGTAGTCTCGAAACTCAGAGTGCCCGGTAGAAGTTCTACCCGTCAAAAGGTTGGTGGCTTTCGACTTAGTTCTAAGATATTGCTATCCGCCGTAGTTTCTTACTGTAATTAGAAATGGTGCTTGAGTGAATTGTTTCGATGATAGGTTTCGACTTGCAGGCTCCGAAGAAGGCGATGTTCGCCGAAACGTTAGTCCAATAAAGTATCTGTACAAATCTCGGGAGGCTGAAGAAACATTCTGAATTATTATTCTGAACTCTGATGCCGAGATTGATCCCGATCTTACTGTGATAATTATTTATGGTTTTGAAAAAGTTTCTTAATAACAAAAGTATGTGGACACCTGAGGAAGTCCAAAGTGTGGCTCCAGATCTACAATCCATTTTCATGGTCTCTAGTTAACCTGTACTCATGCCTCGTCGTGGTAGTCCTCCCTACGAAGACGAACAAGCTCGCATTCGGAGCTTTCAAGTGGATGCAGGAACACTCGAATAGAGAATCGCAAGAGAGCTTGGACTTTCGGCGACGTGCGTTGGTATATACCTCCAGAATCCTGATGGCTACCACTCAGTACCTGTTTCGAGGCACCCACGATCTTTGTCCGCGAAAGACATCAGAAGAATTACCTCAAACTCCCCGCTTTCTGTGGCACAGATCCATGCCGCGATGAATCTACCGGTCTCAAAAATGACAATATGGGGCTCTATTCGATCAAATGAGCACTTCACTCAGAGACCATGAAGAAAGCTCCCTGTCTAACTGCCAGGCGCCAGCTGGCAAGACTGAACTTTGCGCGTGCAAAAATGGCGACGTCGTGGGACAAGGTGTAGTTTCTTGAGATATTTGTAAAAAAAAAAAAAAAAAAAGTAATCAGTAACGCCACATCTTATGCGCATTTCCTTTTTAGGCTATCTTCACTGATAAGAAAAAGTCAATCTCGACGGTCCAGATGGATATCAGCATTACTGGAAATACCTTTGTAGCGATCCGGTTGGTGTTCTCGAGACGAAGTTATTTCGGAGGCGCCTTCTTTGATGGTACGGGTGGTTTTTGGAAGCAGAGGAAACTTGGAGCTTGCCTTCCCATCGTGTGTATGAACAGTGAGGAGTACCAAGGAGTGCTTGAGTCTAACCTCTTTCCTTTTCTGAGCGGGCCACGACGCAGGACACATGTGATGCAGCAGGACAACGCGCGTGCATGTTTCAAATTCTACTAGAAAATGGCTCCAACGCAATGGTATCAAAGTGATTGATTGGCCGGCGTGTTCTCCTGACTGCAACCCAACCGAAATCCTGTGGGGAATCATGGTTCGACGAATCTACATGAACAGTGGGCAGTACAACAGCGTGCGAGACTTGAAGGAGGCAATAGTTGCTACATGGGAGGAAATCGACGAAGACATGACAAATCTAGTCCACAGCATGCCGGACAGAATGTTTGAAGTAATAAGTGCACCTGGAGGAAGAACCAACTTCTATTTTCCACGATACATTTTGTTTTTTGTTAAGTGTCCACATACTTTTGTTATTAAGAAACTTTTTCAAAACAATAAATAATTGTTCAGTAGTCCACAAAGTGTTCAGAAGTAGTGTATTCCTATGTTTTCGCTTATGAGGAATTCAACAATAAAGGTCTCATATCGCAAAATTCAAAGGCAATTTTGCAGGACAAAAATTTGAGGTGTCCACATACTTTTGTTACGCACTAGTGGTAAAAGTGATTTAAATGTAGCGCAGATGGTATCTTATCCGTTTTTATCGATTGATAAGATTACCTGTCACCCGTCATCAATGTCCTCATCACTAAATCTCTATGATTTGGTAGCGTGAACCACCTTGAACAGCGACGACGACTGCAACTTCCTTTATCAGCCCCTATCAGTAGTTATCGCTTCCAGTCACCCACGGTTGATGTCCCCATCTCACCCTCTATATCACTTGCTGGACGCCTCGCTGATGCTGTGACCTGCGCTGTGAATACGATGACCTCACCATTCTAACGCCCCTTATCGAATCTTATCAGCAGCTTACAGTTCTTGTCACCCACCACCAATGTTTTTGGCCCATATCCTATATCATATCTTAGAATCAAGAGCCACACATCCTTTTACTCTACACATCCCTTTTTCTCACCTACCGCTGATGTCCCCATCTCACGCCCTATATCGATATGGATACCGATGTTCATGTGCCATTCCCTATATAATATCTTGGAATCAACATATAGCTGATGCTGTCACCCGCGTTATGAATATGGTGACCTCCCCTTCTAACGCCTCTTATCGGATCTTATCAACTGATATCACTTCCTGTCACCCACCAATAGTGTTCCCGTCACACCCCTACATCACTTCTTGGAACCAATGTCTCACTGCTACTGGGACCGGCGCTATGAATTTCGTGACAGACAGATAGACACACACGCGGACATAGCATACTGCATATAAGGATGGTTAGCAACCGTCGATCTTCAATCATCTCGGCTTCGCTGACGACATCGTTTTGACATTAACATAACACTAGACATCGAGCAAGCTGAGCGAGTGCTGGCTGATTTTGACTGCGCGTATGAAAAAAATCGGTCTACAGTTGAATCTAAAGAGGACGATGTGCATGAGGAACGGTTTGGTTCCTGATGCCCCTTCACGCTCAACGGAATGAACATCTCTGAATGCTCTAACTATGTGTACCTGAGTTGGCGATCAATATGAGCGACGCCTTATCATCAGAACTGAACAGGAGGAAGAGAGCGGATCGGGTTCTTTCAAGACCATCGAATAGTAGCGAAGAAGACGAAGAACAACAGGCTTTGCGGCCACCTCTA